>VKKT01003058.1:32092-43767 GCA_008038995.1 Haliotis laevigata | reverse complement strand
TCTTTTATAGTGCCCTGAAGAAAGAATGTGAAGTTTCTGTTTTGACTCAGTATATATTAACAATGAATTTGGACGTACTAATGCACAGAACTTAAGGCGTGGTGGGGTAGCCTAATGGTTAAAGCGTTCGCCGAAGACCCAGGTTCGTTTCCTATATGGGTAAAATGTGCAAAGCCCATTTATGGTGTTCCCGCCGTGATATTCATCGAATATTGCTAAAAGAGACGTAAAACCGCACGCATGGGCGCACTCGCTCGCAAAATATATACAAACACACATTAGGCCCAGAGATCGCCTTTCCAGCTCCCCTGCAATGTCCACCTACATACCACAGGCAAGCAGGAACATGATTGGTATACGGGCAATGACGCTCGTCCGATAACACATTAACGTAGAAACCAACGTGGATCTATATGTAAGCGACTCATCTTGACTATATTCTCTGGGTGAAATACACATAAATATGCATCTCCTTGACTACCAGTTCTTGTGTAAAAAACAATTCTAAGGATGGCTTACGGCGGAACAGATCACATATTGATATGTGGAGTTTTCTTTCTGAAAGATAACAAGGTGACAAGTCGATATAAATATTCTCGTATTCTATTCATTCAGCATATGCTGGCAGTGCATCTGCGGAATTCTCTCCAGAACACGTTACAATAAAGAACCAATAATTGCATATACCTTTGTTCCTTGGATCATGTTCCGTGATATTTCAATGGACATTGTCCCAATGCAAGGCTAGTATGAAACTCGGATGACATAATGGGCGTTAAAGAAGATATCGTTAATGATTCAAATCTTACTTCCTCCTTCACAGTGACTTCCTTTGCAGCATCCTTGTTGAATGGTTTATTTTTAGGCGAGTTGAATAAAAAGGTAACAAAGCATCGACAGTTTAGTTCTCTGTTCAAAGTCTTCGTACTGTATAGCAGGAACACATCTGCTACAAATATACAGGCATTGTTAACAAAGAGGTCGTGGTACACACAATGAAGATATTCATAAAAACACAATTTATTCAGCAAGAATATGTACGTATATACATCACCTTACATGCATTATTACGCATGTTTCACTTTGTAAGTACGGGGACGGTGGGATAGTCTAATGGTTAAAGCGTCCGCTCGTCACGCCGAAGACCCGGGTTTGATTCCCCATATGGGTACAATGTGTGAAGCCCATTTCTGGTGTCCCCGCCGTGATATTGCTGGAATATTGCTAAATGCGGCGCAAAACCATACTCATTCACTCTCTCACTCGCAATTGCGTATGTGTAACAAGTATAATATATTAATCTTCATAAGAAGAAACAAGTTGAAACATGAATGATATAAACCAGCCTCTATGTCTGCAGGGATCGCCGTTCGGTAATAACTCTTGGATCCATTCCTGGTTCCCGTGATCTCACACTGCTTTTCCTTGACCATATATGACGTTTGTAACACCTCCAGGGCTCTTGAGACAACACGAGGCGTAGTGTCGAACAAGGAATGGCTGTTCTATTTACAACTTGTAGTGCAGGGCGACCCGTCAGCACACAACCTGGAGAGTCCAACAGAGGCTACCAGAGGAAGGAGGCCAAGTGACATTTGGGCAGTAGAGGGACTAGATTGACTGTTCAGTTCATCCCTTCAAGTCCATGGCTTGCCTTTCTTTGGTCTGTCCGCGCTCTTCACGCTGTCTGCCGGCTCTGTCCAGTTTGCCAGTCCTGCCTGCTTTTAATGGCAGATGAACAGAACAGCAACCTGCTCAGGTCAGCGCTTCCCATGGACATAACCTGCATAGCTGGTCATTTGTGGCCGATCTTGACATGTCTGACAAGTGTGCATGCAAAATAGTGTCATAGGTTTTACCAATCTATCAAACGTAATGAACTTGTCACTGCCAGCTTTAATGGACATATGAACAATGTCATCCTTTCCATCAACACATTTTCTTGTGGGTGCCAGTGAGATGTTCGATGTCAATGAAGTTCTCGCCTTCTCAAAACCCCCATATTGTCGATATCGCCAAGACTGAGACACATTTGTAACTCGCAGTGACTGGTGTTAGGTCCAGTAGCGCAGCCGATGGAATCAAGGGCGGGTAATTTGAGATTGCGAGAACCATGACAATGGGTCCAATGTTTCGGAAGGTTTACTGAGAGGCGATAGATATATATTGGCATTTTCATAACGTCAAACATCGTCGTGTCGGAGTTCAAGGGACTTCTCCTGTTATTCGAGTATTAATTATGACTAATGACAGAACTGTTAGATCGACACATCAAAGTTCCACGCAAGGGTGTTTGACTGTTATTCGAGAATTAATTATGACTAATGACACAAGTGTTAGTTCGACACATCAAAGTTCCACGCAAGTCTGTTTGACTGTTTGATTCAAACAGTACGCTAATGAACACGTGTTAGTATTTGTGGTTAAGACCACGAGAAATCAACAATAAATGCACCGTTCGGAGTTGTACTGTCAAGCCCACAACAATGACGAGTTAACTAGTCCAAGGCGGCAATAAAAATGCTAAGCATCAATGAACTAGGTTCTTTCAGTGTACTTACTTGTATCTGGTACATGCACATAATACAATGCGATATAACAGTGAAAAATCCGGTATCTCCCAGGTAACAATATCACGTTGTCACAACACTGCCACAACGTTATGCTTCCGTTGTTACGTTATTCTGTGGACTCCCATTTACGTTGTCACAACGTTGTGGCATGACGTTGTGATACGTGATTTTTACGTCGCCACAAGGTTAAAGTTATTTAATGCTAACGTATTTTACGTTGTCGTAACGTTCTATTCAGCGTTAATAGTAGAATAGTGAACAGCACATATGAAACAAAGCAGAAATTCACTTCAATCTTTATTCGTCAACTTGCATGTTGTTTTGGTCGTGTATTTTCTGAAGCTGTAGCAGAATAGTGAATAAAGAATCTCAAAGTGAAAAGTTGTACAAACTTTCGTGACACCAAGTTATAAGAAACGTTGTTATCACGTTGTGAGGAGCCCAAAGCATAACGTTTTCTCAAGGTAAATTTGCAACGTTGTTATTACGTTGTGACATAACGTTATGACTGACTGACTGAGTATCACGGCGGGAGACACCTGAAATGGGCTTAACACATTGTGCCCATGTGGGGAATCGAACCCGGGTCTTCGGCGTGAAGAGCCAACGCGTTAACCACTAGGCTACCCCACCGCCCCCTGACATAACATTATGAAATGACGTAATACTAACATTTGGACAACGTTCTGTCATGACGTGACCAATCTACAAACTTCCCACAACGTTGCGAAAACGTTGTGTGTTAGCTGGGTAAGTTGTGTTTACAGCCATCTGTCTTTTCATATGAAGTTCAAACACGCCATCCTCTGCTTCTCGTATGACGTAGAGTTCAGTCGTTTGAGATATGGCATTACTAAATAACACGCCGTCGTTATGTATCATTACAAGAAAGGGTGTTGAGGGAACAGGCTTCACTGTTGCTATGTTTCATTTAAGTAGCCAGGAGACCAGTAAACATTTACATGCCCTCAGTGTTCACGGCTGAGGGGAAGGTGGCAAGAACAGTGCATTGTTCATAAGCTATCACGTCATGAAAACTTAACATTATGACATAATATAGAACTTCGCCACACATAAAACGTTTTGGTTGTCATTACTGTGCCAAGGGTTTTATCATGTATACAAATTAACATATGCTCATACCCTGATGACAGTGAAACATGTATCATCATCGTTATATTTACAGTGCTAATCATTCATTCTCAATAATGGGGTGCAAATGGTGTCGCCAGCATTATTCTCTTAAACTAAATAAGCACAATGCTATTATCAGTATGGTATTTGCCATTATTTGGGGCTTAGAACATATCTCTGCATAACATATCACAATACATAGAAAATGCTCCATGAGTAGAAATATAAGTGATATGTTCTTTATCACCGCCAAATTGTGCTCTTTGTCACATAGTTTAAGTTTAGGTTGGACTTAAAACATGAAGTATGTCAGATGAGAAAAGACAAACATATTCAAAGCTTGTGTGTGGTTAAAAGTAACTTACTGCTTGATTTGCCAGAGTATGTAATCTCCGTTACAGAAATGTTCGTTACCAGGGTATTCGAAACTATGGCTTGTGAAGTTTTGATACCATTGTTTTCAATTATCACATGAATTGATGATGTTTCTTGAATTGAGAGAACCGCCACAGACTTAAAATTGAGAGTCATCTGAAATAGAAAGTAACGATGTAACGAGCATTTCATTTCTAACTAAAACCTTGTCACCACCACTGTTTAGTTATCAGTCACGTTTCGGAGTTTACAAAGTAATGAAACTCTGTATTTGATAGGACAGACTTACACTTGGGCAATAGAAACATTACCACAACATCAATAACAATCACAAGGAACATTTCATCCTAGTAACGGATATCTCTATCGCTTCGATTCGATTGACATTGAGCTACAGTTATATTATTTCCAGAATTTATGTTCTTAGTCGCATGTTAAATACTTAGTACACTATCATCACTTGAATTTATTTACAGACCGCCACCATATAGTTGGACTATTGCTGAGTGTGGGGTAAAGCAAAACTCACTCACTCACTCCTCCTTAAATAGATGTCACATGTGTTTTATGATTGAACTTTCAGACGTTTTGAAAGTATTTGTCACTTCATGGCATATTTTGTTTCATGTGTATCCTGCGTTCCTAAAGTATGTTCTATCCAGCACTGTACTTGCTGGGGATTAGTTAGTCTACCTTGCAAGAACACTGTTACAATGTTAAAGAAACATGTACTCCCAGGCTTGGTAATAAGGACCATGACTGCTTTCTAGGTGCGTGTTTTCACTGGTTTAGGTGGTTATAACGAACATTTCAGTGTTAGGATTCTCTAATAGTTTACCTATCTTGTTAGCACGTTATATTTTCAAAACCTTTCAATTCTTGTTGAATTCCCATTGGCGTTAAGCAGCCCAATGTATTACCATGGCAAAATATATATTTTCAATTACAACTTGATAAATTGTGAGCCATTTGCACCCCGTTATTGAGAGAGAGAGCGCAATAAAACTGTAGAGCAGATATGGTACTGTGAAAGTGCATGGTTCATATACGAATCTAGTAAAATAGTAATGAAAAAGGGTCCCCGAAAAAGGTTTCAATAAAACAATCAGAGAATTGTGAATCGTACAAATCTAAAAGAACTGACCTAAAATAGGTATTCACATTGTAGACGTCCGTGTATTGTTGTACGATTGCAAAACCCATCCTCAAAAGGCTCTGTTGACTGTTGTTAAACCTATACTCCCTAAAAGCTGTAGGTTGATGTAATGAACCACAGGTCTAGGCCCTCGTGTCTTTGCGAGGATTAATGATTAACATTTTTCAGATGACTTGAAATTCTTAACAGTACAATGCATGTCATATAGTGGGGTGTTCTTCTGAAAATAAAAACCAACAAAACCCAACCTGTAATAATCGCAAAGACACGACGGCCTGTGCATGGAATCTGATTAAATGCCTTAGATTGTTGTATACTTTCAAAAGCCAACACAGTGAACGGTACATATTATTGCAACATTGCATATCCCCAACACATGTTACGTAATGTTTTGTTATGCACCTGTTAAACCAAAATTAGTAAACACTACAGACTATGGAACATCTGCATAACCAAAACTCTGCTTTGCTGTACATACATTTTACAAAACCGGAATACAGTAAACGCTATCGATTGTTGTACATTTGCAAAACCCGAATACAGTAAACACTATCGATTGTTGCACACTGTTGTACATATGCAAAACCCGAAAACAATAAACTCTTCCGATTGTTGTACATTTGCAAAACCCGAAAACAGTAAACGCTTCCGAATGTTGTGCATTTGCAAAACCAGAACAGAGTAAGTGCCACTGACAGTTGTATATTCGCAAACCCCGAACTCTACCAAACTACTTAATATAATGCTTAACGCCCCCTTGATAATAATAACGCCCAGAGGTGGGTCCTCGTCAGAACGAATGCTGGTCAAAAGATACGAGCTGATGGGTCCCGTAGTCTGATCCAGACTCGATGGTGCTTGGCTGACGTCATATGTCAGGAATACTGCTGAATACAGTGTTAACAACAACGGATTAAAAAGAACACGCACCCACTTAATAAATTAAAAACACACTTTTTGTCTAACTGGTCATTTGTGTGGTCCGTCTATGTATTTTTCTGTGTCGTCCATAAGTCCTTCCGATTGTTGTAGCCTTTTACGCCGAACCCTTTGCTCGGCTGACGATAAGTTTGAGTAAAATGTATTAAAATTCGATGCAATGATAGCGATAGGTAAAGCCAACAGTAAAATACCAGACAATGCACACATAATTCCTACAATGTATCCCGTCCATGACTGGGGGTAGTAGTCGCCATATCCAACAGTCGTCATGGTAATAACTGCCCACCATACCGCAACTGGGATGTTCTCAAACGCGTCCGAGTTGGTTGATACTTCCGCGAAGTAAACAAGAGTTGCGAAAATAACAACAGCCATTGTCATGGAAACCAGTAGGAGACCGAAGGCTTCCATACTCGCCGACAGCGTGAACAATAGTAGCTTGACTCCTTTCGACGTTTTACCTATGTGGAATACTCTCAGGATGTTGAGACAAAACAACGCTCTCATGACGGTGTGGCCAACTTGCGCATGCTCAATAGCCGGCACGTGATCCAGAATCACAGAGCACCACATAATGACAGTTAACACCAGGTCCATCACGTTGAGGAGACTCTTGAAAAACGATCGTTTCGACGGACTCAAAAGCAAACGGAGTAAAAATTCAAGTGTAAAGAAGAGAAGACATATTAGGTCAATGACGTAGATTTCTGCGTTCATTTCTGTGTTCAGGAGCATATTCAAGATGGAGGAGCTGTTCCAGTCCGGATCTAGATGTTCCATGGGCATGCGCAACTCTGGGGACATGCTGAGACAGGCGGTGACAACGGCAACAGACACCATTATTATGTAGACGCTGAACCACAACTGAAACAAGTAAAACGTATCATGTTATGTCATAGTGAATACACGATCTATTTCTCAGTATGTTTAGGAATTAACGTTCTGTGTGCTTCGTGCAGATTTGGAATAAGAGTCTCTTATTATTCATAGTCATTTCATAGTCGACGAGAAACAACAGTGAATTCCGAAGAAACGTCGTCCATTATTATCCGAACGTAAAAAAATAGGGTGTGTCGGCATCATTTCATGTAACGTCACAAGTCATCAATACACAGACTTCTGCTTACTTTGTGATAGAGTGAGTGAGTTTAGTTTTACGCCGCTTTCAGCAATGTTCCAGCAAAATCACGGCGGGGACCAGAAATCGGCTTCACATATTGCACCCATGGGGAATCGAACCCGGGTCTCAGGCTTGACGAACGAACGCTTTATCCACTAGGCTACCCCATCTTCTTCGTAATACAGAGTGGGGTAATTTTAGTGGCAATATATCAAGAATGTGATAGAGATAACACAATAGGAAAAGCAAATGGCTATTAAGGTCCGCGATCCGACCCACTTAACAACATAAATATTCATTTGATCTCGAAACTCTACGAATTCTTTACAACTTTTATAATACGTCCGATTTTTACGCATTACCACCCTAACAGGAATACTCAATCTTCATTAATGCTCAGTGTGTTTCGAAGGTTGTAGCGCAAATGCATATTCATAAATGGTACGTGGAAAAGACAAAAAGATAAACGGAGAATGAATTAAATCAAATATACCTAAGGGAAATGACTGTCCAGTTTGAATATCTACTGGATGAAAAATCTAATGTGCTTCATATAAAGTTTAAAAAAGATATACATCTATTCTGAAATTAAATATTCCATTTTTTCTTATATCTTCTTGAATACATCTGATTGAATTAATGATTGCCGGTTTTCATGCCGGTGTTAATGTAAACGTTCGTGTGTTTGTTGGGAACATGAAACACACACACACACACACACACACACACACACACACACACACACAATCATTGTTCAGCTATCAGGTGTTTCAAAACAGCTGTGTTTAGCTGTAAAAGATCAGTGATCTAGGTGGTAGTAGCAAATATTCAACGCCGATGGCCTTCTGCAAACAGGAAGAGTGCACACGGAAGCTCTAGACTTTTAAAAATTCACCGAAACATATCTTTTGGAAATGTTACAGCAGGGCATAAATAACTCGGTGTCAGTCGCCCACGTATGACGTCACGTGAACAAGACAGCATATATTCGGTTGATGCATGTGCGGAATACTCGCAGCTCGGATCTCACGGTTGAGATCAGACAGAGACAGAAACGTCGTCATATGAGCGAAATATTCTCAAGCACGACGTTAAACCTAATTTCACATCACCTGTATGAATTGTGTGAGATGTATGTTATATTATTATATTTATTGTTACAGGGTGTCGTTTAACTATCTAAAATCCCACCAAAATAAACAACCTCACACCCCCTAGCAGAGTGTTGAAAATCTTTGCCTCACGTTGACCCTGCTATACTAATGTCGATGTAAGTTGTTGACGAGAAACACGCAAACAATGTAGCCACGAAGATGAACTTAAGCTTCTGGTATATCGATGTTAATACATTCATTCAGTGTTGGTTACATAGCCACTGATATAAAATAGAAATCTTAGAAGCCAGAGAATGTACTACTATATGCAGTACGATTCAGAAAGTCAACCTATCCAACAGACAGCTTGTCGAGCAATATACAAGCACGCCTAGACACGCCCTGAATATATATTATTCTGATAGTAACAAATTAACCCATTTAAATTGAAAAGGAACCCGAGAGAGTTTGCAGATTCAGAACCTTCATTTAAGGTTGCAGCATGGTATGGAGGACTAGGCATTAGGGAAAATAATGTGATTCAGGAACTGTGAGACAGACTACACCACGCCCTGTTCTTGCTGTTAGCATTTCGCAACTTTTGGCGTGACTTTGAGAAAGCAATTTTTCAAATAATGATTAACATTGAATGGTATAAAAGTTCAGATGTTTTGCAATGAATAGGACACTATCAGACACATTGTGAGACCTTATCATAACAATATATTGTATCTATACCAGCAACTGTCATATTTGCATCATCAAGACCCCAGTTTCATAAATGCATTCCGTTTGTAAACTTTAGGATTACACGTGTGGAAACCTGAAATGTAATGTAACAAGATCTGATTATATCATCCTTACCATTGTGCGTGTTCAGCATCATTTGTTGTCACTGAAGCGTTTAAACTCCTCACAAGCAAATATACGACAATATCAGCAGTGATACAGAACGGATGTGTTTAATCTTAGAAGGTACGAATAACAAACAAAGTCTAGGTTGTGATCCTGCTATGGTTTGCAACACATCGCAAGCCAATTGCCATTTAATGGTTATAGGATATACACGGATTGTAGCTTACGCATAAATACATTCTTAACAAAACTGCTGGCGTTTCAGGAAGAAATTATTTAAATATCCTCAGACTAGTTACAAAAATGAGAAATACAAAAGATAAAAATATCTAATCCATATTTATAAGTCATCTCTGCAGAATCTCTACGAATCGGATTATACGTTAGATGGAAACTTGCTCGGCACATACTGAGAACAGTCATGCATATGAAGCATTCAGTTGCTGTGTTTATTGTGAATGTGCACATTTCTCAATGTATCGCACAGCCAATCTGACAGTTCTCATGTACGTCTCAGCAGAAATGGAAACCTTGACTAAATGTATTTGTATGGTCTGGTGCCCTTATGTGATGGACACTCGGCATGGTCATCGAACCGTTGTGCACATCAGATAGGAAACTGGCTGTGGCGATTAACTCTCTCCCAAAGTTCTCCTTAACCTACCTCAGTGTCTTATTTGAGATATGTGGAATAAATATGATCCAGTGCCTTATTTTGACAGTTAACTAGCCTTTGCATTTGTTTTTGATGGGTAGGATACTCTCACTGATAGAGAGTCAACTTGCTAATGATCATCTAGTCGGAACGGTACAATAGTGTCTTAATGACAGGGAAAGATTTGTAGTTTCTATTTTCTTATTAAAAGTACTGAGATCTATGATCTATAAGCCACCATCTCCGTAGTGCTTATATTCATCCTCATTATTATACCAGGTTCATCATAGATGAAGTTTTAGAAAATTGTAGTTAACGTTGTAAGATTAAGTGCATTCGCCCAAAGCGTAAATGTTATACACACTGTCGTTGATGATACACTGTTCATTTACTCACATGTGTTTGAAACATGGTTATTATTGAAAACTAACGCCCGTCTATTTCGCTGAGTTGGATATCTAATCCAAAACGTAAACACGTTTCTTTCTGTCCAGTTATATGTTCAACGTAGAGACGTAATACGACCTAACGCTTCTTTCTGGTAAATGGGATCTGTAAATGCACTACCGTCTGCAAACATACATAAAACGGCAATGCGAGAGACACGCTTGTTGGGGTAATGATGAGTTGTAATAACATAACGTGTTTTCTACACATATCAGATTTGTTTTACTTACACTGGCTTCTGCTGTGTACACGTGACGAATGATGCAGACACGTAGTCATGGGTTGATGGAGAGGTTATAACAGGCAAACCATGTTCACATTGTTACCTCCACGAAAATTAAGAATGTTTCCTGTAATTTCCCTGCTCTTATAATATGGAACTCATGAAAATCATGTGCCGGATTTGTACGGGCAAGACTAATTTTGGACTACAGTTTCACGTGTCAGGGTTGATGGTTTTCACCGTGCCAAGTTCAATGATTCGACCCAATCATGTTTCCCATGGAAGCATCAGTATCCACTGATTTCGTCAAAGGGAAATGCCAGAGACATGAATGGTTTCGGTTTTCGTTGAGATTATGATGAAATCCAACGTTAATTAATGTTAAAAAGAATTAACACCTTTAAGAATCCCGTCGATTAAAGAAAGGACCCGGTGAGGGTGTCATTACGTTCGACTCAGGCAATGTCCCTGCAAGGTACAGAATATAAAATAACACCCGAAACATTCCGAAGATATTCGCAAAATTCGTAAGTTATTCGCAAAAGGTACAATTTGGGAGTGGACATCCTGACCTGAAGAGCGATGGAAACACTGCTGGTTTTACTTGTATCTAATTCTTTGCGCATAATTTTAACAGGAGTACATCTATATCTGATGGAGTGAGTGAGTACTTTCACATTTGTGGACACACTGCGTTCCACATTTTGTTCTAACTGGCTACCTACCATACACAAAGGCCAATCAGTACAATTGTTGCTGGACATCAGAAACTTCCGAAACCGTCTGGATAAAATATACGTTACTAGGCAACATGCAAAAGCTGATAAAGATATTTACGGTATCAGATCATACCTTGATGCAGTAACTGAGTACTCTCGGGAAATGATGTATCAAAATGTCATCGATTATTGTTATTGATTATAAAGACATGAGTTTCACCACTTGCTTCGGCAAGAGGTGGCATAAATAACATTTCGCGTTTTGCTTTCGAACCATACATGACATGCTAGTGTGGCGCATGGTCGATGGGAAATATGGTCACAGATGGGACCTATACCATCAGCTCTGTATAGGAAGACTTGGCTACTTGCCTGAACAGTT
>VKKT01003057.1:139999-152431 GCA_008038995.1 Haliotis laevigata | reverse complement strand
TTTTTGTTTAAAAATACTTCATGCAATATATTGCAATACATATCGCAATACATGCTTTCGCAACGCAATATATCACAATATGAAAATTCTCTGCAATACCCACCCCTATTGTAAACAGAAATACTTTTTTTGCAATTCAATATGTGTCAATGATAACTGTCTGAAGTATTCAGAGTACCATGCAACCTAACAGAACCTGATCTAGTAATAAATTCAGCCGCTATAAGATGTGTCCTGCATGGCATCTTGCCATCGGTGGGATGTGATAGATATCCTAAGTTGTAAATGTCTGAGGCCTGCATCCTCACTCATTAAACTGACTGGTGAAGGTCCGGGTTAGGATGAACCTTCAGTAACCCATGCTTGTAAGAGGCGACTAACGGGATCGGGTGGTCAGGCTCTGACTGACTTGTTTGACACATGTCATCAGTTCCCAATTGTGCAAATTGATGCTCATGCTGTTGATCACTGGATTGTCTGGTCCAGACTCTATCATTTACAGACCACCGCAGCCATATAGCTGGAATATTGCTGAGTGCGGCGTAAAACTAAACTAACTTACCGACCCATCAAACTGACATCCTGGGATATCACTCACTCACTCACCCACATATGCTTGTGTTACATATGAAAATAATAGATCTGTTATTTGAAAATTTGGGTTATTCTTTAACTTCTGTGGAGTAGTATATCTGAAGACAGTTCATCAAGATATTGATTTTTCAAGCTGATGTCTATGCCAAACAAGAAATTGTTGTGACAGTAGGATTGATTTGTGCTAAGCTTGTAGTAAATCTTCTGAAAGTCTCCCACCTGCTAGGTCACGCTGACCGGCAGTTACATCACTGATGGGATCAATACAGAGCTGAAGAACAGAATCTCTGTGATCCAACCATAGTCACAAATATGAAAAGATGTGAGATGTCCATTTGCAAACGACCCAAAGGGTGTTCCATGTTGAAAATGGTCCTCAGTAACCTTTGTTGGTCATTAAGGGTCAGGCTCTGATTCATGTCATTTTGGGCTGACCAAATGTGAGAATGCCATTAGCAGAACAATCCAAGGGGTGTTCCGTATTAGAATTGTACCTCAGTCACCCTTGTCGGTCATGAGAGGTCAGGTTCTGATTCATGTCATTTTGGGCTGACTAGATCTAACTGCCATTCGCAGAACAACCCAAGGTAATGTTCCATGTTAGAATTGGTCCTCAGTCACCCTTGTTGGTCACGAGAGGTCAGGTTCTGATTCATGTCATTTTGGGCTGACCTGATATAACTGCCATAGGCAGAACAACCCAAGGTTTGTTCCGTGTTAGAATTGGTCTTCAGCAATCTTTGTCGGTTATGAGAGGTCAGGTTCTGATTTATGTCATTTACGCTGAAAGGAAGTGAGAATGCTCTTGGCAGAACGACCCAAGGGGTGTTCGGGGTTAGAATTGGTCCTCAGTCACCTTTGTCGGTCGGTCATGAGAGGTCATTCTCGGCTTCATGTCATTGTATGCTGACAGGAAGTGAGAATGCTCTGGGCCGAACAACCCAAGAGGTGTTTGAGGTTAGAATTGGTCCTCCGCAACCTTTGTCGGTCATGGATCAGGTAGTCAGGCTCTGACACATGTCATTGTATGCGGAGAGGATGTTAGAAAGCCACTGGCAGATTGAACAAACCGGTGTTCCAGGTAAATATTGGTCCCAAGCAACCTATGCTGGTCACCAAAGGTCACGTAATGGATCAGGTAATACATGTAATTGAATAATGATGTCAGAATGCCATCAGAATGTCCATAGGCAAGGGTCCACTGCCAGCCTTGGTACAGACACCTTAGTGTCTACCAAGTCGCTGAGTCTGACTACCCAATCCATTGCATCACCTCTCATTACAAGCATAGGTTTCTTGAAACCAATTCTAAACCGGAATCTTGATTGTTCACTTTGTGCCATGACGGTCATGCAGAGTTCTGTCCCTTAGTCATTTCAGGATCTGTTGCCTCGGGCCAACTTTGTGCCCCATTACGATACTTGCTCATTTCATTATCTAGCCTATGCTCATGGGTTTGGGCTGAAGTAGTAAATGTCTCATTCCTGGTTAATTTTCACATTGAACTGATATGCCATTACTGTTCGCTCAAGGTAATTTGGGAATCGATACAGAATATTGTGTTCATTAAAGTGCACAGTGTAACAATCAGCTTTAAGCATTAGTAGATTTACTTGCAAGTAGTGCAACCTATGACACTTGCCCAAAATCCAAGTCTAGTAAAATTCTGTTTAGTTGGATGAGCTAAATATATTCCATAATAAATATTATTGAAAGTTTTGTTAAGGACCAAGTTAGGGCTAGCAGTCTTAAATGCTTCTGTTAGAGTCTAGCAGGTAGTCCTATTCACACCTAACTGTCAATATTTCTCTTTTCCAGAAAGATTTTTCTGACATGATCCGAAGGGCTGGCTTCAGAGTTGTCAAGCATGAGAACCTCACATTTGGAGTGGCAGCCATTCATTCCGGGTTCAAGATTGTGTGAATTCAAACGGGATCTTTCTTCTGATAAACCTCTGTGTGTGAAGATCTGACAAATTCACATAAGTTGAAATCAGCCAATCTGGCTTTTGAATTATAAGTGCCAGTGAGTGGAGCTGCCAGTCAGAGCAGCATAATTGACTTCTTGAAATTGCACAGGAAGTTCTGAATGGAAACTAATAAAGTATATGGTATTACAGTATGTGAATATTATTTGCCTCTGTTTTATTTGTGAGAGTGATAGCATCCACATTCTATAATAGTATTTGTATTGTAAATTTTCTTTGTAGAATTTCAGAATTGAATTTATTAAAAGAAGCAAATTCTTCAGAATTCTCACATTTGATTGGCTCAACACTACACAGATGCTTCGTCCTTCACTCATCCTGTCAAAGTTTACTTGCGTCATGCACTGTATGGCTCAACAGAGCTAATCCCCTCACTAACAGAGAACACGTGAAGATCCGGGTTAGAATTGGTGTTCAGCAACCCATGATTGTCGTAAGAGGCAACTTACGAGATCGGGTGGTCAGACTGACTTGGTTGACACATGTCATCGTATCCCACTTGTGTAGATCAATGCTCATGCTGTTGATCACTGGATTGTCTAGTCCAGACTCAATTATTTACAGATCACCGCCATGTAGCTGGAATATTGCTGAGTGCAGTGTAAAACCAAACTTACTCACAGACTCACTCACAGAGTAGTTGTCGAAGTGCTGCGACTCTACAGCAACAGCGCCATGGTAACAATATGGGTCTTCAGCCGAAACTTATTTCCTCAGGGTGGCACTGGGTGAGGGTAAAACCAGAGCTTGTTACTTAAGTTGGGAGAGGAAAACATTAACATCTGTTTTGTCAGATATGCACACAATGTAGTGTCATAACAGAGTAAAAGGTCTGATATAATGAGATGGGGGAATTAATCCTGTTTTGTCAGATACGCACACAATGTGGTAACAGAGTAAAATGTCTGACGGAATGAGACCAGTGGGGATTATTCCTTGAGTGACACAGCTTTACCACTGAGACACAAGGGTTGGAGCTGGACCTTTGTGAAAGACAGATAAGTCATGATGAGCATGTAGAAAGACAAGGGGATCACTGTGCTGCAGTCATGATGTCGTCACTGAAGAAATGGCACAAAACCAAGTTTTCTGTGCACTCCGTCTTTTCCTGATGTTATTGGTTTGGTGATGTAATAGAACCTTATGTTCATGAGCACTTAGTGGAGTTGATGATGGTTTGGTTGAATAGGTGGTAAGGTAAAGGTCATAATTGTTACAAGTTCATTTTCTGGTCAAGTACATGATTACTGGCATGCATTGTGACCTTTATTGTTGAAGAATGAAGTATCAGCAGAGATATTTCAGAAATTGTCAGCACCTGTGACATAACATGATATATATTTACATTTTGCGTAGAAAAGGCATTCTGTTCTAGGTTAGTGATGTATGTATGTCTTTCTCGAAGAGCAAGCCCAAAACAGTAAACCCTTCACTTGTGAATGAGTGAGTGGTGAGACAAAAAACGGGCGTATTTGAGTGTGTGAGTGACTTTAGTTTTACGCTGCACTCAGCAATATTCCAGCTCTATGGCGTCGGTCCATAAATAATCAAGTCTGGACCAGACAATCCAGTGATGAACAGCATGAGCATCGATCTGTGCAATTGGGAACCGATGACATGTGTCAACCAAGCCAGCGAGCCTGACCACCCGATCCCGTTAGTCGCCTCTGAAGACAAGCATGGGTTACTGAAGATCAATTTCTTAACCCGGATCTTCCGCTACTTTGAAGAGTATTCCAGTTTGGTCATGTCACCTTATGTGGGAGGAGGAGAGCACGAAGCAATGCAGGTGTTAGACTCTTGCCAGTTTGGTGAAACCTTCAAGCACGGATATGGTACTGACAAACCTGCAAATGGGATTTGTACCCCTGGTTACTGCAGATTTCAGCACCTTAGATGATTGAGCCCCATCGCAGCTCTCATGCATCTATACTCTTCAAAACTTCAGTGTTGATATATATTAATAAATGTTTTGAGAGTACATCACCACTTGCACTTCCTTATGGCCATAGTTTTTTGTACAGTAATCCTTTTGAAAGATGACTGGTGTATGACATGAAATTTGCATGATGTTCAACAAGTGGGTGATGCAAGATGATCGTCAAAATTAATGGTCTTGAAAACTGTCAAAGTCAAGAATGACACCCTATGCACGTGTATGGGGCTACTGCGTTGTGCACGTGCATCCCATTAGTTGTGTCTAGGGGTGGTGATAAAGAAAAATGGTGGTGCATTCATAAGATGTCTGTCTTTGAAAGGTTTGTTACCACATATACTTCCTATCCAAATTGAAAATTCAGGTTCCCCTACTTTTTTTTGCAGAGTACATAATGTCCATCAACATCAGATGTCCAGATTAGAATTGATCATCAGCTTTCTATGAAGAGACGACTAACAGTATCAGGTGGTCAGTCTCGCTGACTTGGTTGACACGTCATCATGTCTCAATTGCGTAGATTGATGCTCATGATCTTGATCACTAGATTGTCTGGTCAAGACTCGACTATTTACAGATCCCCGCCATATAGCTGGAATATTGAGTGCAGCGTTAAACAATAAACCAAACAACATCAGGTGTTGCTGTGATGAACTTGAATAAACAGACACTGAAGATTTGAAGGAGCAATGCTGAATACATTACTTGCAATTTGTTCTGATCTCTTGCATTATTGATTTCAACACTTTTATGGCACCACTTGCCAGGGGATTCTGCTTAAACATTACTGTATTTTGGGGAATAATTAGTTTCTCCAGAAAACATCCACAGCTTCAGCAAAAGTCTTATTGACCGACTTGACATTTGTCCTTTCAAGATAGATTATCCAAAATGAAGTTATGAACTGCGCATGTAAATAACCCGACCTTATGTCCAGGACTTCCAGACAAAGATAACAAACACACACGTCAACTCACCCCTTGGCTTGTGCAATCGTTCTTAGGAGAGTGTCATATTTGTATTTTGCTCCCCAACCCCATCGTGCCTCCAATTAGATGTATTCCCGGCCTCGTCATACCAAAAACCGTTAAAATATGGTTCTTGTTGGTCCCTGCATGGTGCTCCGCATTGATGGGTACAATAACGACTGGTCGGCTCGGAGTCAGTATAATGTGTCTAGCACTATAAAACCAGCATAAGTCCAGGCTAGTACAAGCAGCCACACATGCTTGCATGTTGTCATACGAGCGAAAAATTCTTAAGTATGATGTTAAACCCTATTTCACCTCCAATTTGATGTAACATATTTTCAAACACTCCAACCTTCTTTCCTCTTTCCCCTCCCCCTACAATAACAGTTTTCTTTAAACAAAAATCCAAAGAAACCATGTAACACTTTTCATGATACCCACCATCATATATGACCAGCTCACAAATAATGGTCAAATGAAACACAAGAACTTTGATATATGTCCATTATGTAATCAACAAATGAGTTATTTTAATGACAATGAGTGCTCGGTGTGCTATATTACCCGAAACCTGGTTCATTGAGCCCACCTATCGAATGTCGAGATAACGACAAAGGAATGGGTAAAGGAAATGGACATGAACACATCATTTCCATCAAAAAGTGATTTGAGGGGTTCCTTTTGTATGTCAGTCTATCAGTTTTTTAATGCTGTAATGGGACTGGTCACCATGCTGATGTTGCCAACCCAACATTGAGACAATCTGCATTCTGATTGGTTTGTGGGCTGAGAAGCTTAGCAGATTAACTTGGCCAACTGAAATCAAGGGAGCGTGATTTAAATATTGAAAGGATACCCAGTGTGGATCTGGGGGTTAGTGTAGCTTAGCTTAACTGAAATGAGAGCCCTGGAAGTATTATAATAACGGATGGAGATATTGTAAGAATTTTAAGTTTGTTGTTTACATGACACTCAGCAATATTCCAGCTATATGACAACCTGTGAGTGATAGACCCACCCCTTTTCACAAAGCGATCTTAGCGCTAAGTATAATTTGACTCCCATCCTCTGCCATAGCCTCATGATCATCGTAGCATTACAATTGCTCAGTGGATCTGGAACAAGGACCCAACAATCCAGTAATAGCTACAATGAGCATCACATCTCAACTAAGTCATAAGTGACAAGGGCTCTGTTCAACAAAACAATTGTACCTTTTAGACAGTTACAAGTACAGAAGTTACAATCACCTTAGCACTGCATTTACTTTGTGGAATGAAATCTTAGTCTGCAATCAGTTTTGGACAAAAAAGGTAGTAGTGGCACACAAAAAAAGAATATGTGGGATAAAAATTAACAAGACCGACTTGATGGTTGGGATAAAACAAATCTTATGTTCACTGCATTTTTTACCCAATGGTACACAGTACTCGAGACATTTAGGCTCAGACTGGAATACCAGGTAGTAGATTTGTGAAAGCAGCAAGATGTCCTACATTTCCACTAATCTCAGTGAGTGAGTGAGTGAGTGAGTTTGGTTTTATGCCACTTTTAGCAATATTCCAGCAACATCACTGTGGGAGACACCAGAAATGGGCTTCACACATTGTACCCATGTGGGGAATCGAACTCGGGTCTTCGGCGTGACGAGCCAACGGTTTACCCACTAGGCTACCCCACCGCCCCCTCTAATCTCAGACTATCAGACAGGTGACTGTGTTTATACTCAATATCCGTCCTCCTGCCAGCACAAGAAAACACGAAAAAATGATTGTGTAGTAAACAATATCATTTTAATACATTAAATAAAAAGGCTTCATTATGTTCCACATGATGACAACAAAAGTAACAAAAAATGATAAATATATAGGTACAAAAACTTTTTTTCAGTTGCAGGCTCATATGTCCCGATTCAGTGATTGCGGTTGATTTGGCTCTTTGAGAAATGCAGATCCACAAACAGTCAAGAAACATCATCTCACACACAAGTCCACACTAATCAGCCGATAGAGCTGTCAGCTTGCCTTTCATCCGTCGTATGTAGGAAAGAGACTGGTAAATATCATTGTGGAGGAAGTACAGAGTGCCATTTCATCCAGACTTGAAAAGCAAGATGGCAACTTGTCCAAGATAGAAATAGATAAAGTGCTTTGTTTCATGGGTCACATAGCTTCCAAAGTTGCGTCCAACGATACAATGCCATGTTGGGTTGTACTTCTTGTCGAACTCTTTCTTGATGTAGGCAGCAATGTCTTTTTCGATGTTGTACTTCTCAAGGGCTGTTGTGGCGCAGTCAACAGCATCCTGCTGCATGTCTTCGCTCATGTCAGCATTCTTGATGACTGCTTTCCTTTCGGTCATTTTGCTGAAAAAAAATATATTTCACATGAAAAGTCAGAAATAATCCATACAAAATCCAACCACTAATACAGAGTATTGACAAGAGACCTGAGTGAGTGAGTTTAGTTTTACACCACATTCAGCAATATTCCAGCTATATGTTGGCAGTCTGTAAATAAACGAATCTGGACCAGACAATCCAGTGATCAACATCATGAGCATCAATCTACACAACTGGGATACAATGACATGTGTCAACGAAGTCAGCGAGTCTGACCTGAGAAAACTGATACTGCAATCAGATAACACTAAAAGTGTTTTGAAAATACGAATGCAACTCAAGGGTATATACCTATGGCCAAATCACAGGACCATCTCTTTATCTGTGAATATTTAATACATTTATAAGTACATGAACCTAGGCGGTCACCAAAACTGGGACCTAAAAGGTTTAAACTGTAGTCAAGGCACCCAAGTCTAACACCATGCATATATATACATGGTGGACATTCTTGAATCCCCAACAACTTCCAAGCCAAAAGGCCATTCACTGCCATAAGAAGACAGAAAGCGGTCACTAAGGGTATAAGACTGTCATTTATATTCAACATTCTTGCTTACAAGACTCAGCTGGGTGTGCCCAGAGGTGAAAGGGAAGACCTTTTGTACACACAGCTATCTCGGGCACAGCCACAACCTGACTGGCGAGTGAATAAATTAAGATACCCGACCACATGAAATGAAATGAAATAAAGGATTGGCCATTGATGAATAAAATGCCTTACGGGTATAAAATCGAAACGTTTATGCAAAACAGAGATTGTCATGAATATTATCTATAAAGTACATCTTTAGATTTTTATATCATTCATAAAATAAATCAAGTGTAGATGAAAATGTAATTGCCCTGTAAAATAAGTATGATCCATATATGCATTTATGAGCATATGGGCTATGTTTTAAAATAGATAGTTAATTCAATACCTATTATACCTATCAGGTCAACGGTATTTTCTGGAAAAAACAAACAAAACCCAGACATCCTGATATTCAGTCAGTGAATCGGAACCACCTGTGGTCTACATCTAGTCTAGATGTGTCACCGCTGTACGGCAGTCTTTTTCAAAATCTAAGAATGATTCATGTCGACTGAAGATTTTTACCAGTCGATTGTATAATCAATTTAGTGAAGACATAATAAATCGGAGATTAATAATGACTTCATAAATAATATTAGATAAGCATAAGATGACAATTAACTGGACTCTTGAAGCCTTCTAAATCAGTCACATCTTAATATAATGCTACGTTTGTGAAAAAACACATTGCCGGTATTTAAGACGGACATAAATTATGTAATCGTTTTCCACGGGCAGTGGTCGTCAGTGAGAATTATTCGGAAATTAAAAAAGCACGCGAAATAAGCACGAGCGCATAAGGTTCTTTACGGAAGTCATTGTACACGCGTCGTGAACTATTAGTAATGGGTCATACTTACATTTCTGTTGGTTTGAAAGACGTATTATCAAACCTGTAAGAATATTAATGTAACTTCTGCCTTCTCAATGTAGATGACAGGTCGTCGTCTGAATGTAAAACGCGGGTCGCTTTTTTTTATCAAGGTAACTTGACAACGCGGGCACTATGGACGCCTACTCGCCGCATCTGATTGGCCACATTCTGCTAGCTGATTGGTTGAAGCGGCGACCAACATTAGGAGGTTGAAACATCCCAGTATGCATTGACAACGGTCGCAACCGGTTGTTTCTAAAAATACACAAGGGGAAATCCCGTGTTTATGTTTTGTAAACATTACCAACATGTGGTTGGTGGGCAGGGTTAAAATTTTGAGGCACGGAAACAATCTATTCGCGATAACCACTTATTTATGTTTAACATAGTTACTTCAATACAACTAGCTTGTTTTGTGATTTCGAATTATTTTAAACTCAATATTAATATTTGATGAAAGGAAAAGAGCGAGTTATTTTTATTAACTGCAACTGAAATAAACTGCTGGCGAAACAAAGTACACACCCATATTTTAGGGTGGCTAGAATACGACTGTTTTAGTCTAGAGACGTTTCATAAAGTTAGTAACATCTGGGTCAAATTAAATTTTCAAATCTATACTTCCTGTTGCTCAATTGTTTAGTTTGCTTCGTTGTGCAAATAAAAGTGGATTGTATTTTAAGCGCAGCATGGAGTTTTACTACAGCCAAACGTTCGAGCTTAAAATACTTTAAATTTCATTTAAACTTTTGCAGGAATGTTAATCACGAGCTTAGCCATTTGTCAACCTGCTATAAACAAATAGTGTCACATAATCTTGTAGAAATGTAAATATCCTAGTTACTAGCCAAGCCATTGCGATAACCACAAAGCGCGTTAATCATAAAAGTGTGCGTTTATTACAAAAGTCACTCTTATCAAACTAAATCGAGGTGCAAAAGAAAGTATACCGAAATTAATTTTATAATAGTATGTTACTGAAAATTGAAATTGTTTTAAACTGAATTATTCATGCATATTTAACGATCGATCATTCCTGAAAATGTAATCGGTGACAGGATTGTCTGAAAATAATTTGATTGAAAAACGTCTTGGTAAGATAGTAATATTTGCAATCCAATGACCCCTGCCATGTTGGAAATGTTGGAAATTTTGTGCCCGAGAGGCAGATTTACTAATTTTCAATGGTAAGATACCCATAATAAATCGTGTATTATGCGAGATTCTGTATTTTTCTTTATCAAAGTTTTAAAAAGTATTTTCAAAATACAAAACAGTATGGAATTAATGTTTGAGTGCTGACTAAGTCCGGTTCAATAAAGCTGTGTAATATCGCTACATATATTTTCAATTTAACATCAAACATAATGATATATTTAACCGAGAGGCATAGTTTTGTTTTGCTCTTCAGTTTATAACGATGCGGGAGGAAAGCGATACAAAATGATACAGGTGATACAAGTGATACAAAGTGATACAGTTTATTCCAGTGATACAAGTGATACAAAGTGATACAAGTGAAACAGGTGATTTCAGTGATACAAGTGAAAAAGTAATACAAGTGATACAGGTGATATAAGCGATACAAAGTGATACAGTTGGTACAAGTGATACAAAGTGATACAGTTGGTACAAGCGATACAAAGGGATACAGTTGGTACAATTGACACAAAGTGATACAAAGTGATACAGTTGGTACAAGTTGTACAAAGTGATACAGTTGGTACAAGTGATACAAAGTGATACAGTTGGTACAGGTGATACAAGTGATACAGGTGATTCGAGTGATGCAAGTGATACAGGTGATTCCAGTGATACAAAGTGATACAGTTGGTACAAGTGATTCAAAGTGATACAGGTGATACAAGTGGTACAAGTGATACCGGTGATTCAAGTGATTCAAGTGATACAAATTGATACAGGTGATTCCAGTGATACAAGTGAAAAAGTGATACAAGTGATACAGGTGATACAAGCGATACAAAGTGATACAAAGTGATACAGGTGATACAGGTGATACAAAGTAATACAAGTGATACAAAGTGATACACGTGATACAAGTGATACAAAGTGATACAGGTGATACAAGTGATACAAAGTGATATAATTGATGCAAAGTGATACAAAGTGATACAAGCGATGCAAAGTGATACAGGTGATACAAGCGATACAAAGTGATACAAAGTGATAGAGGTGATACAAATTGATACAGTTGATACAAGTGATACAAAGTGATAAAAAGTGATACAGGTGATACAGGTGATACAAAGTGAAACAGGTGATACCACTGATACAGATGATACAGGTATTTGGTGTTTGTCACACTGGTAAAAAGAACCACGAGCACGAGTATGGTCTTGTCACAACTAGAAAATAATGGGTACTAAAATGTTTACAAGATCAATGCATGTATGCTCCTGGAGTAAAATACTCTATGAGTAAATATACTTTTTCTTTACCTCTGGAGCAGGTGTAAATTTAGTCCAGGAGTATAAATACTTACGTGAGTAAATTTGTTTTGTGACATTTTACGTGGTCAATTTACATACCATAAGTAAATATACTCCTGAAAGTAAACGTGTGCATATAAAAGCGGCTTAAGTTTTGATAATAAAAACTCATTTACTGAAATCTTTCTGTGCTGGATCCTTCCTTCATGAAGCTGCTTCCTTATGGAATTCTCTCCCATTTAACCTCAAGAGTGCACCTTCGTTATCTGTTTAAAACTGGACCAAAAACATAGCTCTTCCGACGTTACCACTAATTGTCTGTACTTGTGTCGCCGCCATATAACCGGAGTACTGCTGAGCGCGGCATTAAACAACAACCAACTTTACTGTTGTCTGTTCTCTGTATATACATATATATGCTATGATGCGCTTTGAGCTTGTCCATCCATGATGTGGAAAAAAGCGGTATATAAATATCCTTATTATTATTATTATAATTATAACTGAGCGGTTCGAACACACGACCACAATTCTTTGGCACGCAAACGGAGAGCGAATTACTCGTCTAGTTCATCCGTTACTGACTGACTGACTGAGTTTGGTTTTATGCCGCTTGTAGCAATATTCCAGCAACATCACGGC
>VKKT01003056.1:78137-92275 GCA_008038995.1 Haliotis laevigata | reverse complement strand
GATAAGTCGAATGTATTACTTGGTCCCCAGCGATTCGACTCATCGGGATTTGACTGTATTTCCATCTTGCTAGGATATTAACAATAAATAGTTCCATTTGGGCCTCACGAGAATCATGGCTGCCAACCTACACTATAATTGGACAAAATCAGCTGTTTCGGACATACCTTCAAATAATGCAACGTGTTATGATGACGTGAGTGTATAACGTTGCCAGGGAATTGAAACCATGCTTCGTGTTATAGGCATCAATTCGTAATCTATCGTTCTGATAGCAACAATACCATTACAAAAGCATTTACAAGTTCGATGGAACTATTAAAAACGTTATACCTCATTCTACTACCACATCAAAACTTTAAATGGAACATCTTGGGTTCATTTTCTTTAGCTGAGGTTTTATTTTGTGTCACGGAACATAAACGTTGCCACAAAAATAGCAAGTGTAATTTTATCAGCAATTGAGTAAATACAATTATACAAAAATGCCAATATAATTGTATTCATTGCAAGAGTGAGACTATTTTTCTTCTAGGTAGAAATACCGTTATTTAAAACGGATTGATTATTAATCAACAATGTTTGTCAACAATCAGGACCTTTCATCTGGGCGCTTCCCAGTCTGTTGAGTTCTTGACAGATGAACAGTGTTTAACCTAGCAGGTTAATGTTGCATCCTGAAATCTAACAGACTGCAACTTAGCTGATTGTAAAGATTTACCAATTCATTCAGGTTGTTAAACATTCTTAAAAGAATTACACTGATTGACTTGAAAGATACTTCACACACCATCGATATTTATATTGATTTTTCACGTTTAAGTGAAAAACGGTTTTATATCTTTTAATTCCGTATGGTCTGAAGCCCTGATAAAAGGCGTTACACAGCTTGTCCATGCYTAATTTAACAMCACGTGTTGCTGGTGAAAACAAGCGACGCAAGACAGAAGCGATGTTCGTTATAATGTTCGATAAATCTGTTGCCATAAATATATTTTAAGTCTGATAAAAGACGTAACACGTCAATTTATCAATTCATTTGTGTCAATCTTCATGTTTATTACACAGTCTTAAATAACGATTTATATCTTGAACTTGATTCTTGGTTATAAAATGTCGATGGATATTACGTACTACTAAATATCAGAAGGCGACACGCTCTGCTTTCAGTAGAGATTTCTTACGGTTCTTCCATTTTAAACATTAAAAACTAAATAACTATACCAGTTACTATCCATATTGTAGACAGATTTATTGTTTTCCCATATATTTCTTGCTTTTGAATCATGTCGAGTAACACATGTAATGCATTTGTAGATCGCCAAATTTCCACCTCAGAGATGCTCAGTGGCGCTTAGAACAAAGCGCAGATGCTTTTACCCCTGTTAACCCAAGCGGACGCAAGAAGGTTAACAATCATATGACATCTTATACCACCGGGTACCCATTCACTGCTGTCTGAACAGGGGCAACTTTGAACAAAATCACCTGCCTCAGGTGAGACCTCAGATGTGCTGCGTTGTGGGACAGGACTGTAGTCCTAAACCTCCCAGGACTCTCCGTGACCAACGTTGCTTAGCTTCAACTGATTTGTGACTTTTGCTTCTATATATTTTCTAATATCTGTACAAAGTTTGGGTGTTATGTTACTTGGTTGCTTAAGAAATATAACGTTAAATTATTAAACACATTACATTAAAAACAGAACCAGTCATGTGTGATGTTCTTAAAATATTGTAAAGAAAAGTATTTCTGAATATTGATAATAATAAAAATAATAAATATCAACTCTTAAATAGTAACAACTATGTTTTCATATTTATTTTCAGCTACATGACACATTGTGCGCATGAATGCTTAGGGCATAAATCCCGTACACAATTCACAAGTAATAAAGATAATACTAAAATACAACCACTTCAGTCCGAACTTCAATACACTTTTCTTACACCTATACATAAAAAAGGTTTTCGCTGGCGACAATGACTTGTGGATGTGAGATGACAAGCGTACAGAACCACAGAGTTATTGAAGAGTGAATGAAAACATACATCCAGTTATATGATCATAGTTTACTCGGGATATTTGCTATAACCAGTATGTGTACAACACATTCTATTCGCTTCCTCCTGAAAATTCCTAACATGGACACTCTCTGCACTATTCCCTCTGGTATTGTCCTTGACAGGAAATATTAAAAGCTCACCCCAAGAGCAAAACTGTAACAAGGAACTCATATATCCAGCATAAGCTTGGAAGTGTTCAGTTTATTCATAAGCGCATACGTGCGTTTGCTAAATCACCAGATGATTCTCAGACTTTCTCACTCAAATGGAAGATACTTGCGCAAGATTCAAGTAGCATCTTACAGATGTTTGTGACCTGTGCATGTTAATCTGGGCTATGTCCATTGCACGATGCCAGTACTACAGTTGCACGGTTTCCATAAGGACAGATCATCCTGACATTACGATGGTAAGATTATGTTAGTGTCACGTATTTGACATTGATTTAATAGTTGATTTAATTCATCACTGATCCATTGACATATACCAATATTTTATGTTGGTTGATATGATAACCAGTTACACTATTTTGCACAGTCGGGAAACCACACAAGCACAATCAAATAAATCAGATGTAATGCTGAACATCCGAGGAAACTAAAATTAATTCAACTTAAGGTGTCTGTGTATGGAAGAATGTCTATTTTCTATATTTGTCGTCTTTCTGGGATAATCTGGTAAAAATGTATGTTACTCTCCTGAGGTCCAGGTGAGTGGGAAAACGTGTAAATCTTTCAGCAAATGAAATGTGGATGTTAAGTGCACAGTCATGTACTGTGGCGGTTTCAACTTATAGGCTCATTACATTCAAGTGACGTAAGTTGACGAAGAGGGACTATTTAATGGCTGTCGCACTAACAGCGTTTTTATTGGACAAAACAAACGATATCAGCAACACAGGAATTCACAAAACTGTTACTCTCTTACTCATTCCGGTAATGCATATTTATGTTGCTTTAGGCATGCCGTTCATATCGTGCCCAACACCAGACACAATCAGAAACGTACTACATCAGACCTGTCGTGAAGAATATAATCAAACTAAAACCTACATTTCAAGAAGTATTCATGCTCTAAGCTGCTGCCACAATTCAATGAAACTTTCCATCCATAATGAGTGAGTGAGTTTAGATTTTACTCCGCACTCAACAATATTCCAGCTATATGGCGGCGGTCTTTACATAATCGAGTATGGACCAGACAATCCAGTGACCAACAGCATGAGCTTCGATGTGCGCAATTGGGAACCGATGACATGTGTCAACCAAGTGAGCGTGCCTGACCAACCGATCCCGTTAGTCGCCTCTTACGACAAGCATGGGTTACTGAAGATCAATATTCTAACCCGGACCTTTATGGGTCCTTCCATAATGAATTTGCAAACGAAAAATAGCTCACACAATATTTTCTTCGATGAACTCGAAGACAAGCAGTTCCTGACTTGAGAATAAGACCTCCTTGACCTGCTTGAAACGACTCAGTCCCTTCAATTACGTAGATCAGTGGACGTGAGTCCCACAGATTGAAGCAGTGCTCACTGCCAATTACCATTGAGCAGTAAAGTAAATATTACGCCGACAAACGTGATAATTTTTATTCTGTGAAGAGAAGTTTGGTGAGTTGCATGTGAATGTGACACCACATACATGGTCGCTCAGTTGTCTACAGTGCCGCAGTTCCTTGCGTTACATGTTTTTTTCTACTTTTGGCAATTGCTTTAGGCATAGCAGTTGATATCGTGCCCCAAACAAGACACAATAAGAAACTTGCTACATTCAGACCTGTCATGAAGAATATAATCAAACAAAAGCCTACATCTCAACAAGTATTCACGCTCTAAACTAGTACTGCAGCCACACTTCAAATAAACTTCCCATCCATAATGAAATTGCAAACGAAAAAATCAGACACAAGTTTTTCTTGATGAACTCAAACAAGGGTTCCGGACTGGAGTGCAGGGTATCCTTGACCTGCATGGATCGGCTCACTCCCTTCAATTACGTACATCAGAGGACGCGAGTGCCGCAGTTTGAAGCAGTGCTCACTGCTAATTATCATTGTGCAGTAAAGTTAATATTACGTAAGTCTTTTTATATTGTAAAGTGAGTTGCATAGCAATGTAACAGCACATACATGGTCGCCCAGTTGACTACGGTGTAACAAGTAGTTATCGTTTTGGCTCCTTCTCCTAGTAAATGACAATGTATGAATTACTGTACCGGTTGCTTCAGCACACTACAATGGCCTCCTTGACCTGCTTAGAACGACTCATTCTCTTCACTTATGTAGATCAGTGGTCGCGAGTGCCACAGTTTGAAGCAGTGCTCACTGCCAATTATCATTGTGTAGTGAAATTAATAAAAGCCATTCTTTTTATACTGTGAAGATGTGTTGTGAGTTGCATAGGAGTATGACAGCACATACATGATGACTCAGTTGTCGACGGTGGCGCACTTCCTTGTGTAACAAATAATGATCGTTTTGGCTCCTTCTCCGAGCTAAAATACAAAGTGGAAAATGACGTTAACTGTATGCATCATTTTGCATGATTGAAGAGGTTGCTTAAGAGGCTACTTAGATGCAGAGCAATTAATTGGAGCTGGATGGAACTTGTATTGTGATCGATACGTTCTGAGTCTCAGATAGAAAAACTTACACCAATATATGTTTGAACTAAAACTCCTTTCACATTGTGAAATATCCGACTGATAGCGCACATATAGTGACCCACAAAGATGCATCATACAAGTTCTTTTATTTATCAAATTACCGAACTTGTTTGACGCAGCTTTCATGCTTTTTCTGGATTATAGATAGACTGAACCACAGTATTTTATGATACAAAACTCACAAAAATGAATGCGCCCTTTTCCCCATATTTGTTTGTCGGCATTACCCTCATATTCGTGGATTCTCCCAAACTAATAAACATCTAAGATATGCATCCTTTTGCACTCTTCTCGCACAGAAAACTGACATGCTGTCTTATATCGACAATATACTTAGAAACTCATCGAGTGACATTGGTATATTGAGTTTTTAGTGCTTCGTTTAAAATATAATATGACTATCGTGCAGGCTTCCTATCAACATTCTAAACTGACATGAAAGTGAAGAGTACGATAGTATTGACATAACTTCATGCACAATATCAAGCTAAGGCAGCAATAGATGGCATTACCAATGCTAATTAGAATTGATCAGTTTTATTGACGCAATGTGCAGTCAAAAGTTTTTTATCAAAAATCACATCTCAAAAATGAACTTCAAAGAAATTTTTTTTTAGGTTTAATGGTCATATCACGAGCGATCTATGATCAAATATGTTATTGATTACTTTAAACATGGCTGTTGCACGTGAAGTTATCATGTTGTAGCGAGTATTTCAAAGGTTCCTCCAAGATCCACTGATCGTTGCTTTGTATCTCCGATTCGCCTTAGTTTTCTTTTGGAGTCTCTCAGTAATATTACCATGTTTTGTGGGGTTCTGTGATAAACAACACATCTACAAACTTTCTGTTTCAGTTGTATTACACCGTATGTCTTTAAAGCTCCCCTAAGTTTCATTCATGTGGAGATAGCTATACCTTAGCTTAATAGGTTATATGCACTTAAAGGTTTCCATTGATGTTGCAATTCAGCATAAAATTGATTTTTGAGACACCAATGATTATAACTGATCTAGTTTATATGAGAGCTTCTCTGAATATTGTTTCCCTATGATCTTCTGTATTAACAAACTAAGTAGGTTAGCAAGGTGTGCCTGACCAAGGATGGCCCTTTTATGTCGTGTACCCTTACAGATAAACTGATAAGTGGGATATGGCCAATTTATTCCACCTGATAGAGTTTCATTTACTGGCTGATTTGGCTCTCTATTGATTCTGTAAACTTCAACTGTAAGTTGTGCTCTTTAAATGGCCTGTGATCTGATGAAGCGATTGAATTATAAATATATTCCGTGTTCTGGTTGTGAAAAATTATTTCGCTTCTGATAAATGGAATGGGAAAGGATAACCTAATCAAATGAATCAGTTAGATTATTGAACCTTTGCGTTTAGTATAATATATAAATTCGATAAAAATTATATTTGAAAGACATGACACGCGAACCTATCAAATCTGATTTGTACACACTAGACAAAATGTCAAGCTTTTATTCTCCAAACGCCAGTGTTTTAGTCAAATAACTTTCTTGTGTCTTTTCGAATCTTCGATTTTACACAAGTAAGAGCCTTTTTATCGATTTATTTATCGAACCACACTAACGTATTTGCTTGATGATAACGTTGGTTTTATGTTTGAAAGCTTGGTAAAGTTGATGTCAAGACTTCCTCAAATCTGGGCGCGGTGGGGTAGCCTAGTGGTTAAAGCGTTCACTCGTCACGCCGAGGACCCGGGTTCCCCACATGGGTACAATATGTGAAGCCCATTCTGGTGTCCCCCGCCGTGATATTGCTGGAATATTGATAAAAGCGGCGTAAAACTAAACTCACTCACTCCTCAATTCTTGACGCAAGCCGGTGTAATCTACACGTTTAGTTGGTTTCATTTCGTGTAACGCTTTAATTTCGTATCTTACCCCTTTTGCCCTTCAAGATTTCACTGGGTTCCAATTCGTTTTTATCATTTTTATGTACCTGGGAAGATGTCAAACTGTAAACGTCTTCGGGAAAGACAACAATCCAGATTCACAATTCACATCCAGAACACAAATTTAGTCCTTTTTAATCTGATGTTATATCAAGCTTTGCATGCAAAAGAAGTGGGACTCCTGAGTAAGAAGTTCACAAATTCATTCTTTCGATGAGGCGTACTTCCAATAGCGAATTGAGGGAGATAACCATTGACGATTCGTGCAGGGTGTGAATATTTTCCCTCTAGGTCTTTCCAGTGATCTTGTTCAATATGGAATGGTTCGTTCGCTCAGTGATGCAAGTTCTAGGGGTGAGTATTGCAGAGAATTTTCATATTGCGATATATTGCGATGTGAAAGCATATATTGTGATATGTATTGCAATATTTGCAAGATGGGGGTTTTTTTACATAAAAAATACTTATAATCGAGTTAATGCTTAATTTATAAAGCAAAACCACAACAACATCACTATGCTTGATTAACATTAATAAAATCTTGCAATCATGACAAATTAAAAATGTAAATAATATTTGGCACAAATGAAACAAGGAAAAGAACAATTTAACATCAACACAGTCGTTACTAGTTTGAACTAGTTCCTCCACTCTCAGCCCTGATATTTTAGACAGCAACTTGACCTAGACACGACATATCAGAGACCACTCGTCATAATTGAGTAAATATTTAAAAACATTCGGATCCAAAACATAGCGAAACACAAAACAAAAGTTTAAAAAACAAAAAATTAAGAACACAGCTTCAAACGGAACTTAACAATCAAATTAAATGTAATTTTCACCACGATCATTCCCAACACCATTACAACAATTTCCACAATCATCACAATTTCCAAGGGTTACGAAGGTTTCCGAATGCATGTCAAAATACCGGTTTTCAATTAGCGTATTGCAATACGTATCATTTTCATGTGTGAACCGGTATATACAGGTAAACCTGTTAAATTGCGCAGCCCTAGATGCAGCCACAGATGTCACATCATAGCAGACACGACAACGCCAATGAAGTAAGTGCAAAGTGATCCGAGACTCATCTGAAAACAGGACACATCACACGCGACAATTACCCCAGTTTCAATGATATGTCCATGACTGGCGTCACAACAAGTTGCTGTCGAACATGATCATTAGCTTCATGTTGACGACTTAATGTTCTGACCCGTAAATCGTACTCCAGCAGTTTGATGGAGGTTTGCAGCAATTAGATTCGTCGTTTGAGCCTGGTTTCGAATCAATCCTGTAAACTGTCCGTTAACTTCCTGAACAGGGTCGATCGTTGATTTTGGGGGTTCAATGGTACCTGTCAAGTATCTTTGTTTCATAATTTGCTATTATGATTTTATTTAACCAGGTGATAATACCAAGGGATTGGACCAAACTTTAGATCAACGATACTAGGCAGGATATATATAATCACAAGACCTCCTAAAGTGATACAACCATTTAAAACGTTGCGACATAATTGTCTTCATAGCAGTTATCAATTGGTAACGGGAATGACAGTCAGTGTTTGGTGATTGACAAGGAGGTGGATTGAGATGAAATCCATTTTTAGGTGATGGTCAAGATCATTTCACATGCACACTATTAGCCAAACTATAGTCTCGGTTAACGTCTTTAAGTAGGACGAGGCCCGGGTATGAAAATACCGGGTATCAAAAGACTGTGCTCACTTCAAAGTTCCAAAGTTCGAAGAAAGGTATATGCACATGCTCCTATACTCAGATAAGGATTATCTAATGCATGCAACTGGCTTCCGATACAATGTCGGACATTTTTGTTAAAGTGCAATACAGACTTGCTTTTGTTCAATATTTGTAGAGCCATTATTTAACGGATGGAAAATGTATTTATGTGTATAAATAAGATACGTAATCTTAGTAAAGTAGGTGAAACATATAACACTGCGCCGACACTTTGGGGAAATATCATGTTTAAGGATACATATCTTTTTGATTTTTTAGGTGGTACCGTAGGTGAAGTTGTGAGCTGGTAAACCTCCCGTCCATGGTTTGTCCATTGAAGAAATGAAGAATGAACTATATATGTTAAGATCGTATACACGGAATTTTGGGATGAATAACGACTTTCAAGACGCATTATTCTGTAACCATTGTCTCACTGAGTAATATTTGTGTTTGTTCACATAAAAAGGCTTATCAAATATCTGATTTACTTATTGGATACTTAACTATAAGGTTATGCATTTGCTTCCTCTCGAGATTATGAAAGCATGGCATCCACATCGAGCATCCCTTAGATATGTTCGTGAATACATTACATATAAACAGAGATAAACTTGTCAGTTTTTCATTTGAGGCCACATATAATAGAAGCATATTCCTTTCTTAGGACAAAGCCTGAAAGACAAGGGCACTGAACAGTGCTTCAACAGAGATTTACATTCAGACGGAAGGCGCTGGTTTATTAAAAACAGTACACGAGGGACAAGGGAACTTGTCAGAAGAGCAAAATTAACTATTAGCATCCCCTTATTTCCCCTATCATTTATTGCAAGCTTATTTGTGTGTTGTTATTGAACAATCGAAGCAGGCCAGCAGTCAGGCATTAGCCTGTACTCCAGGAGAGGTAGCGCACATAGCAATGAGCTACAGGTTAAAGCTGCTGTTTTTATGCTTGTTGATGGTCACAGGACTTAAGTGCAGACAAAGTAACGAAGACTGGTCTGAAGTGTAGTCAGTGCCATAAAGAATATGCCACAGCGCCAATATCAAATGAAACATATATATTTACGTTTATTGAAATGATAACCGTTGGAAGTGAAACTAATTTACATTGTTCAGATATTGCACTCTGAAATTCAAATAATATATCGCAGCGACAAACATCTGAGAAAATATTATAGAATTTAAGGCCAAGAGTTGTTGAAATCGTGTGAAAATGTGTCCTTTCTGGTCTAATGTGATTAAGGTGTGAAAATATTATGTTACTTCACTGAGGTCCACATGGATGGAAAGGCGTTACATGTTTCAGCAAATGCAGTTTGGATGCATGGCACATGGTCTTGTACAGTGGAGGTTCAAACGTATAGGTTCAATGCGTTTAAGAGACACAATGAAACTCCACAATCCTGTTGCAGACACACTTTGTATTGGACGAAAAGAAAGATTTCAACAAAACATGGATTAATACAAACCTGATTCTCTTAATCGATCTGGTAATGCACAAATATGCAAAATTATAAAAAAATAAGTTTAGGCATGCAGTTGAATCCGTGTTCAAGACTACGCGCAATCAAAAACTTTCTAAATTCTTTACTGTCGTGAAGAATGTAATCCAACTAAAACCTACATCTCAAGATCTGAAGTATTCATGAGCTAAAGTGCAGCCAAACTTCAGTTAAATTCCTGTCGATAATCAAATTACAAACTAAACAAATCACACAAGATGGGGATTTCTTCTGGATGAACTCGTAGACAAGAACTGTTCACTGAAGAAGACCTCCTTGACCTTCCGGGAACAACTCCATCTGTTCAATTACGTAAATCAGTAGACGCAAGTGTCTTAGTTTGATGTTGACTTCGCTTGTGATCTTCAACTTTGCTGTAACGTTAAACATCATTCTGACGCAAGTAAGAACAGTTCACAGAAGAATTCGATGGATATTTTAAATACATGCGCGGTGATTTGCCACAGCACATACATACGTGAATGTGATACAGTACATACATACGTATGTGGCTCAGTTGTCTGAAGCAGTGCAATTTGTTTTGCACAGTTGCCTAACAAGTTCTTTGGATACTTTAATTACGTGTGTGGTGATTTGCCAATGAATGTGATACATGACATACATACGTGGTTGGCTCAGCTGTCTGCAGTGCCGTAATTCGTTTTACACAGTTGCCTAACATGTAGTTATCTATTTCTCCGAGGTAAATTGAGATATCGCGTGTACCTTTGCATGTGGTTGAAGTATTTGCTTTAGACAACTAGCTACGTGCAGAGCTAACAAGTCCACAACACTATGACTGTAACTGCGGATACCTCATCTTATACGAATTGATTACATTTGTTCGTCATCAGTACTGAACAGATACACACCGGTGTGCGCAGGGTACTGAAACTACTAGCATTCTTTGTAACTTCAGTAGAGTTTTATGGTTTAGGCACTTGTTTGTGGTCAGCTGTAGTAATAGCATTCAGAGCATCTTCCGTTATCGCCATGTCCACGACAACAGCGCTCAGACGGTTTCCCTTTCCCGATGAAGTCACAAATACAGTCGACCCGGGTTAGAATTTGTGTTCAGTAACCCATGCTTGTCGTGGCGACTAATGGGATCAGGTGGTCAGACGCGCTGATGTGGTTGACAAATGTCATTGTATCTCAATTGAGTGGAACGATGCTCATGCTGTTGATCAGTGAATTGCTAGGTCCACACTTGATTAGTTACAGACCGCCGCCATATAGCAGGAATATTCCTGAGTGCGGTGTTAAACAACAACCAAACCACAAATGCAGTCTCCTAGTCATTAAAAAATATACTGCATCATTGACAGCGTCGGTCTTAGTGGGTGAGAGAATGAGTATGGTTTTACGCCGCTTTTAGCAATATCCAAGCAATATCACGACGGGGGACACCAGAAATTAGCTTCACACATTGTACCCATATGGGAAATCGAACCCGAATCTTCGGCGTGACGAGTGAACGCTTTAACCACTTGGCCCCTCACAGTGGGTGAAGTGACATGGTTGTCTTCAGCTGAACACTTGATTTAATAAGATCAGGATGCAGTAATCTTCAGGATGACGCACGCTGGACAAGTCGTTCAGTTGATTGCATAAACTTCACATTGTCAGTGGTAGACTTGTCAAATGGTTACTAGACTCCATATTTCCAGAAAGAAGATGGCAAACTGGTTGGTGTCAGTGACCGATTATACGAGTTAGGTTTGACAAATGAACTTGTACATACAACCGAGGCAGCAGGTCCAACACAGCCATCATCCACTGGCGGTAAACCATGTGTCGAATGCGTAGGAAAGACAAAATAAAGTAATACGGACGTGCCCTTTGATCAGTAGAATAGATACTGAGATGTAAATTTCACCTCTGTATCTCAAGGGATCCTGGAATCTTCACCAATAGATCAGGACATCATTTCAAATACTCGTAGAAACCACTTAAGCTTTTCATTCTTTCACTTCTTCTCAAGATGTGTAAGACGTATTATTCGATCGGTGGCAACTGTTGTAGCCTTAGGACTTGTAAGCAGCCATAGTGTCAATATGTAAGACAAATCCTTGATTTCAATATTCAATGATATTTTGCCCATTAATCCAGTAATAAGTCGAATCAAAGTAAAGAGCAGCGTTAATGTCAGCTTTCCAAATAAGTTTGCCTTCCAAAACGGGAAAATGTATATAGTATCAATGACAACTTGTCTAGAACAGAAGACCTTTCTTGGTCTTTTCTAACTACTCACAAACGCTGAAGAAACCCTATTGTAAATTCCCTAAACAGCAGAAACGAGATTCTGAAAAGGCGTCAATATTTCGATAAGAAATGGAATGAGAACATCAAGTCTTAAGTCACGTGATATCTATACAAGGAAAGTAAAAAGGCAGACGACAGGTGTCCCAGTGTCCGGCTGTATCTATATTTCATCAGAGGTAATGATGTCACACCAGTGATCTGGACGTAAACACGAGATGTGAGCTAAAACTGGAATCGATTTGACAGTTATTTTAATTCCAATATTGATTATGTACGAATACCAAGGCATGCTTTCTGTCAAAATCAGAGGCATAGCTACCATTATATAAAAAGCCCGGGCTTACACACGATTGTTGCGAAAAGGGTTTGGCAAGCCATCAATACTATCTGAATATAAAGCTTTGCAGCTTGCAGGGCTTAAACGAAAAAAATTGGCTTGCTTCGCGCATGAAAATTCAAATGAATAGCAATGTAAAGAGTGCGACAGTATTGATCTGAAGCACACGTATGTACACTTGGCTGGTATTAATACTGCTAATAAGTATTGAACACCTTGCCTAACGCAATATACAGCCAAATAAGCAACGACGTAAAATCACATTACAAGTTTGAAAACTGAACTTCAAAGAAAGTATTTTTCGTTAGGCCTCAATGACCATAACCCTGATGGTCACATAATATTGATCATTTGAAAAATGGCTTATATTCTCAAAGAGTTCATTTTGGTGTGGATACTTCAAAGTTCCTCGATCCACTGGTAGTTGTTTGAGTCTCCGATTCCCCTTGGTTATATTTCGGGTGTCTCGTATATAGTCCTCGGCCAAATGTTAGAAAGTCCCTATCTTTTAGGATCTCTCAGCAACAGTAAAAGTGTTATCCAGTAATTGGTTTGACTTCTCCCACCCTCCAGAAATTCTTGTTGATATTGAACTAGCCACAGAATGTATTAGGTTACTAAAATCAAACAAGGTTTACCCCACTGTTGAAACAGTGTCAACATATTCATAGAGTATTAACCAAATGGTCTAATGGACGGCGACAAGCACTGGTGTTCAACATGTTCAAGACATGCAGTATGGGTGATAAGGATTGGGGTATCATATTACCTCATTTTGATGCTATCTCTACATTAACCCGTGAAGGTCCGGGTCAGAATGAACCTTCAGTATCCCATGCTTGTCGTAAGTGGCGACTAACGGGATCGGGTGGTCAGGCTCGCTGGCTTGGTTGACACATGTCATCGTATCCCAATTGCTTAGATCGATGCTCATGCTGTTGATCACTGGATTGTCTGGTCCAGACTCGATTATTTACAGACCGCCGCCATATAGCTTGAATATTCCTGAGTGTTGCGTTAAACAATAAAACACCAACCAACCAATCACCGAGCATGGACAACCAATAAACGTCTTTAGGTTAAGTGATAGAACCACTGACGTTGATATCTTGGGTGAACGCCTTATCTTCTAGAACACGGAGTCTATGTTCAATTAAAAGTTTGAAAGTTCGAAGGAATGTATGCATACATGTTCCTGTACGCTCTCGTTCAGTATTTGTAGAGCCATTATCTAACAGCGAAAACATAGTTTCTGATTGACTGACATAAGTATTTGTGGAAAGTAAATTTGTTTTGAGCAGTCATTAGGACTCCTTTTTCGTTATCAACTGATCCGCTCGGGGGTCTCTGGAACCTCCGCCACTAACAGTTTCCAAAGGAAAAGCTAATGACTATAAATCGACAAACTTCGCCTTCAGTCCAACTCAACTCAACCTCGAATGACAGCGTTTGCTTTATATGAATGGCTTTCCCACCAAGTTGCCGTCTAATCTGATTAAAGTAGGTGGAAGCTATATCCCTGTGCCGAGAAGTTGGGGAAATATTATGTTTTAAGGACACATATCTTTTACTGTTTTCAGTGTTGCCGAAGGTGAAGTTGTGAGCTGGTAAAGCGCCCGTCCAT
>VKKT01003055.1:27837-38872 GCA_008038995.1 Haliotis laevigata | reverse complement strand
GAAGACAAGATAGGCACAATTATGGTCAACACAAGGAAGAAATATTCATGCAAACAGGAAACAATGGCACACTTCCTGACAGGTCACAGAACAGGTTGTAACCAGCCTATCATCAAGTCAGTCAGCAATGAAACAAAGCAAGGAGTGGAAAAACATAATACCTCAATGAAAGCCTTAATTTCACCAAGAACTAGCGTCCACTCCAGCTGATCGTCTGGTTCGTATGCACTAGTGTAGTCATCTATCTGTTTGGCCAATTCCTGTCAAAAGAGGTAACAATAATAAATGCCAGGGGAAATCCAATGATCATTGTCATATAAATATGTAAGATGTTTAAGCAAAAAGACTCTGAAGGTTTTGAATAACTGCAACGTCAAATAGTGTTTCAAAATGAAAATCAAAATGGCCATGAAATGATCAAATTAAAATGCTTCCAGAAAAAGCCAATTTTGGCGTTTAGCCAGTCGCCTGAATCACAAACTGTGGTTAGATGTGTGAGGAGAGAGCCAGGTGTTTAACACTGGAGATACACTAAAAAACAGGTAATTATTTGACATTGGCGCTGTACAGAAAAACATTATTCTTAATTATAACATTCTTCATACATCTCTAACATATCTTCAAAGTATTCAGGTAATTTTTATAACTTATGCTGGGGAAGATAATGTTTGTTAGTAAGTGAGTGAGTATTTTTTTATGCCGCTTTTAGCAATATTCCAACAATATCACGGTGTGGCACACCAGAAATGGGCTTCACATATTGTACCCATGTGGGGAATCGAACTTGGGTCACGAACGTGACGAGAGGACGCTTTAACCACTAGGCTACCCCACCGCCCCTCGATAATGGTTATATGACTCGACTCAATGTTTCAGCCTTACCCGGACCAAGTCTCGCACAAGCTTCATCTTCTTCAGCAATAAGCATACAACAATAAACCTTGCATAGTAGCGGAGTTTCTTCACCATCAGGTCTGGCCTGCAACATCACATGACCTTCATGAAGGTTGCTACATCGTGTACATCACTGGCACACCCATGTCACACCTATACATCGTACATACGCAAGCATCCTACTGAAACCATTATATATCAATACCAAAATCTATTAGTTAATCTGAAAACAAATAGAATATGTTTTAAATATGGATGAACACACACTAATCAACTCTTGATACAGTATGTTAGCTGAGGAAGGTCAAGTCCGTGAAGCAATTTTCAAATAAAATCACAGTGCAGTCTTTGTCCAAATGATTGAAGTCCACCAATAGCAAGTTTTATGTCACCTTTGGCAACATTCCAGCAGTATCTCACCAGAAATGGGCTTCACACATTGTACCCATGTGTGGAATCAAACCCAGGTCTTTGGTGTGACGATCCAACGTTTTAACCACTAGGCTACCCCACCGCCTCCTTGTATCGACAAGCTAGGTCTTAGTATCACTTTTAGCAGATTTCAGTGTTCTTATGTGTTATTACTGTTAGTCAAATTTAGGATGCCAAATATAATTCACACTGGATTTGGGTAAGTGGCTAAAATCACAGACTGATGCAGTCCTGCATATTATCAAAACTGGCAAACCATGGTTGACTGTGAAAGAAGATCAGATTACAATTATCTATCTTGTCACACACAGACCATCTGATTGTCAAAAGTTACAACTATATATACATGATGCCTCTTTTCGCCTAGAATCAATTTGTGTCTTTGAATGGAAAGTGATGGATTGCACGGACAGAGATCTTGACATTTGAATAATACTTCATACATCCATGGGACTAACTATTTTCTGCTTCATGTCAAACATGATTGTAAATACACAGAGCCAATGATCTTTTAACACAATATAACAACCATATCAAAAGTTTACTAGTGTACGTGTAATATGAGTAAATTATGTACAACATCATCAACATCTGGCTAAGTATGAAAGATCATGATAATTCATGTAACCAGGGTATCAAGTTTTCACACCTATATATTTCCCAGTATCCAGCCAGTGTTTGACTGATTACTACAGCATGTTTCTCAACATCATCTGGCCATGTTCCATAACTCACTCAACTCCAGACCTCTTGTAGAACAACTTATTTTTACTTCTTGGATTTTGAATTTTATTGTGGAAAATTCTGGTTGTTAGGTGGCAGTAATAATGGCAAACAAATTGAAAAAATATATACAGAATTTTTTTTTCTGGAGTTTGGGAGCAAAATCCGAACAAAACTATTTGTCCTCCATGATGACTGACCCTATGTCAGTCAAGGGACAATGTGCGGTGCAGCACCTTAGACAATCTGGTCCTTGTTTGAAGTGTGCTATACAGAACAAAGCCTGAATCCCTTTTCTATCACTGTGATCACAAAAGCCAAACTGCCATAGTCACATAATAAAGATTTACAAAGTCAGCCCTGTTATTCAGTTAAAAAAGAAGAGAGATTAAAAAGGCTATCTTAAATTTCCTTTTTGAAAATGATGCCCAATTTAAAAATGATTCTTTAGGAGATAAATACCTGGCCTCAATATCCTCACTTGGGTCTAGGAATGCGTGTAAGAGTTGGCCCTGAATGTGAATAAGTAAGCTGATGGTGTAATAGCTGCAGTAATCAGTCTAACACTGACCAGGCATCACCAACATGTTAACTGAACATGCAAGGAAATGTTTAGTGTGTTTCATCAGTACCCACCACCTGTGCTAACATCCACTCAACCCACCATCCAAGCAAGTTGACAATTCAGGAGATTCACATCAGAACATTCAACACTTAGAAAATATCTCCCCATCATGACAAAAGCTGTCCCAAGTGGAACCGTGACACCCATTACCATAGAAACCGTAACGGTGTTGTCGAGTGTTGACATGTTACAGAGTGTGCGATTGGTACAATATTCAGTCTACAGTAGAGAAGAGGAAGAGACACAGGTCACTGCAGGGCACAGCAAACACTCAAAGCAGCACCACCATATACCACCGTATATCACACAGATGTGTTATATGATGCATATAGCATGGCTATCCATTGTATAAATCATCCTTCATGTCAAGCCAGTGACCCAGTCTCACACACCGATGCAGGGAATGAAATTTAATTAAAAAGAACATTACAGTCCATCGACAGTTTTAGGGCAACCTTGCTTGTTTCATTGATCATGCTGCAAGAGTTATTGCTATTATCATTATTATATTTAATCTGCGAGTTGCAATATGTGTTTAGATAATAAGATACATTTATAGCAAGGATTCTACTGTGTGCCTCATGTACACTGAACAGTATGTACCAGTGCTTCTGACAGAATACAACAATATTACCAAAGACAGTTGATTTGTGTAATTAGCCATGTGTGTCACTGGAACATGTCAAGTGGTAATGACATCCTACAGGAATCTAACACAGAAGCATGTGACAATGATAAGCTGCACACACTAGTCTTCATGTCACTAATGTCAGTGTGTTTGGTATAGGAGTCACTTTACTGCTGTGATGTAACCTGTGTATATGTTACTGGCCGATACAATGTGAATGGTATGATTCCATATACATGTTACTTGTATGATTCCTTGTATATGTTACTGAATGATTCCTTGAACATGTTACTTGTATGATTCCCTGAACATGTTACTTGTATGATTCCTTGAACATGTTACTGGTATGATTCCTTGTATATGTTAATTGTATGATCACTTGAACATGTTACTGGTTTGATTCCCTGAACATGTTACTTGTATGATTCCTTGAACATGTTACTGGTATGATTCCTTGTATATGTTAATTGTATGATCACTTGAACATGTTACTTGTATGATCCCTTGAACATGTTACTGGTTTGATTCCTTGAACATGTTACTTGTATGATTCCCTGAACATGTTACTGGTATAATTCCCTGTATATGTTACTGGTATGATTCCTTGAACATGTTACTTGTATGATCCCTTGAACATGTTACTTGTATGATCCCTTGAACGTGTTACTGGTATGATTCCTTGAACGTGTAACTGGTATGATCCCTTAAACGTGTTACTGGTATGATCCCTTGAACATGTTACTTGTATGATCCCTTGAACATGTTACTTGTATGCTTCCCTGAACAAGTTACTGGTATGATGCCTTGAACATGTTACTATATGAATCCTTGAACATGTTACTGGTATGATTCCTTGAACATGTTACTTGTATGATTCCTTGTATATGTTACTTGTATGATTCCTTGTACAAGTTACTGGTATGATTCCTTGAACATGTTACTGGTATGATTCCTTGAACATGTTACTGGTATGATTCCTTGAACATGTTACTTGTATGATTCCTTGTATGATTCCCTGAACATGTTACTTGTATGATTCCTTGTACATGTTACTTGTATGATCCCTGGAACATGTTACTGGTATGATTCTTTGTATATGTTACTGAATGATTCCTTGAACATGTTACTTGTATGATTCCTGGAACATGTTACTGGTATGATTCCTTGAACACATTATTGGTATGATTCCTAGAAGATGGTACTGGTATGATTCCTTGAACATGATACTGGTATGATTCCGTGAATATGTTTATGGTATGATTACTGATATGCAAGTTACTGGTATGCAAATTACTGATATGCAAGTTACTGGTATGCAAATTACTGAAATGCATCTCACTGGTATGTAAGTTACTGATATGCAAAGTTACTGGTATGCATGTCAAAGGTATGCAAGTTACTGGTATGCCTAACTTGATCTCTACTTACTGCCACAGGTAGCTGGTAATGCAGCTGTCTAACAACACAGCGTTACAGTACACGGACCACAGATTGTACCACAGATTGTACATAATGGCGTCATCTAAGCCAAGGAGGACATCATAAGCTGGTGAGGACTAAAGCGGAAGGGTTGAGGACACAACAGTTATGGGGGTTGGCAGCTACTTTCAAAATATTACACATTATTCCTAAATACAGGAGACTTTAATGAAGGAGGCCTTGTCAGTAAGATATAAAGCATTTTTGAGCTCAATGAACATAATGCTCATGGAAGTAGGGAATACTTTTCAGGTACTGTTTAGGTATAACTTTGGAAGAAGGTCCTTGCAGTATTTACTTTGAGAGGGCATATCCGAATTTCTTTCTTTTTGTCTGGCTATAACTGTTGGATAATAACGGACATCATTAACTACTTAAGGATTTAGGAATTACTTACTGAAATATGGAAAATATCAGACTTTCAATTAAAGCTTTTGAATTGTTAGCTACCTATTCTTGTAAATCCAGAACAGGGAATAAACAAATTGTGTCCCAATTCTGATCAAAAGTAATAACATTCTGAAAAACATACAATATAGAAAATGCAATGATGTTATATATGTATAATCTTACTATAGTCCCTGCAAGTGAAGGTTGTCCTGACGTGTCTACTACAGCTAAGACTGTCTCTAACACCCTACAATATAATCAGCAGCGAGAACTAGATGACCAATGGAAGGAATGACGGACGCGGGACTGAGCCATGCATGCACATGTAGAAACGATGACTATAGGAGACACTGTCACCAGGGTCGACTTAGACTGACCTGTCATGGGAGATAACTAGTGACTTTCCTATGTCATGTAGTGTACTGTGGAGTAGAATAGGAAAACATCTAGCACTAAACAATGGCATTGCAGCTGGAAACCACCAAGGCCTTTTTCACCCTTTGGTTTAAAGATTCAATCTATGTGGAATGAAATCAAAGATTATTTTTATCACTGAAATATGTTGAAATACTAGACGGGTAGTTTGTCACCTCATTTTTTAACAAATTTCAATGATGAAAACATTCTCCACATGTAGATTTATAAAGGATGGGAAAAGTTTTTGATTTTTAATCGTTGATAAACTTTGTCAAAACAGCAATTTTCATTTTTGCTTTCATCAAAATAATTTCAATGGATCATTTTAACGAATATTGTAATTTTGACCACAAACAGTATTATTTTGTAAAAGATCTGTAAACCAATGAATAAAATAAGGCCAACTGTGTCTAAAATTCTAGGCACAAAGAGCCAGTATAAACAAAACTGCATTTGTTCAACTGGTATGTAAACACAATGGTAGGAATAAATATCAGGTAAGTTTCAATAGGGAATTATTAGTTGGGACAATCTGTAAATTTGTATGTTAACAACTATTCATTTTGAGGACACATATAGGAAATTTTCTTCAGTAATCTCATTGAACAAAGACCATGTGACAAAACCAGCCATGGTAACATGGAAATTCAATATATGTAAATCAACTAATTCCGATGGTTATATATTTATCAGATATCTTATTGTCATGCTCGTAGATAAATTTGCAAAAAGTAATTCTTCATAGCGATTTATGTCAACATGGTAACCATGGTAACAGCACTACAAAAATACGTTTTAGTGCTGGCAAAACTTCAGAAGTTCTTGGAGAAACATATACTAGTCAAAACAAGTTAAGGAACATCCAATTCTTCCTTATTACTATGGCAGGCATAGTGATATGAAAAGAATTGTGTGTTCTTTAACTTGTTTGGAATAATATACATAACTTCATAAATATTCTCTTTGAACACTGTTATTAAAACCTTATAGTTTTCTAAGATAATTGATGACATGAATCTTTCTCCGCTGACATTACATATAACTGTAAAGAGAATTACGGGTTGTGAAGCTACTTGTGGATTTTCATAGATGGTGTAAGGTTCCTCAAAGTCGAATCTTCTACACTGATTCAATACCTCTCTGTCAACATCTTGCAACCCACCCAAATAGCAGGTCAGGTAAAATTCAAATCAGGGTATTAGTTTGAAATTACAGGTACATTTCTACATCATGAAATCAAACACAAACAGGTAGCTCTGAATGAGTGAGTGAGTATGGTTTTACGCCTCCTTTAGCATTATTCCAGCAATATCATTTTGGGGGACACCAGAAATAGGTTTCACAAATTGTACCCATGTGGGGAATCAAACCCAGGTGTTCGGCATGATGAACGATCACTTTCACCACTAGGCTACCCCACCACCCCTCTGAATGAAGAAGAATTTGCTGTGTCATGGATAGTTCACAGCCTTTCATTTTGGAGCGTTATGCGGGTTTGTGTTTTGTCAGACAGGATTTTAGACCAAGAAGAAATTGCTTCTGACAAAGGGCAAAAAATATCATTTCAGAGAGATCTAACCTGCTCAAAAAGCCATGTGATTTCATTGGGGGATCATAGTTGGTTCAGGGTTATGTAACCTATGGGGTTACCTAAATACTAAGAGCGAGTGAGGTGGGTTTAATGCCAGTTTGAACAGTATTCCAGTTATACATATACTACTCACACTTTGTAAAGGATCACAAAAATTCACAACTTTACTTAAACATAGATTTATAATTTGAAATTGTATCCATTTAAAACTGAATAAATAATAATATGGTAACCACACTTTAGGCAAACAGTCACTTTAATCTAACGTTATGCACCTGATACATGAGTAACCATAAAAATGGTTTTCATGGCACCAATCAACCATTTTGCAAATCATGGAACGAGTCATTGACAAGTACACCTGTCAGTAGCAGGTATGGGTTTCACAAGATGAAATGACACACTGAAACCTAGGATCCATGCTTACAATAAGCTTAGATATTTAAACCAAATTTGACCCCACATCATAGTTTTCTGTAGAATCCATGATTTGATCCTTAGCAAAGTGTGACTAGTATATATGGAAGCATGTGGGATCAATGTGGAAGGAAAGCTAGAAGTGACCCATGTCTCAGACATATACCATTCTGGTAAACCCACACCTATGGTACTGGCAAACCTAGAAGCATAATGTGGCTGACATTGGGATTTGAACCCTTAATCATAGGTTCCTGGCACATCAAAGGGATGCAACTCTGCACAGTGAACTACAATGCCTTAGATGACTGTTCCACCTGTGAACCCTGACCCATGGAAGGTTGTCAGGTGTTGACGGAGTGAGGTATTGAATTGAGGGTAAAAGATCTGACCAAAAGCTACAAAGCAAGCTTAATATTACAACCATCAAGAGTCTATGTGGAAGTATAAGAAATATTTTGATTTGGTTGTTGTTTAATGTTGCATTCAGCAATATTTCAGCTATATGGCAGCGGTCTGTAAATAATCGAGACTGGACCAGACAATCCAGTGATCAACAGCATGAGCATCGTTCTACGCAGTTGGGATACGATGACATGTGTCAACCAAGTCAGCAAGTCTGACCACCCGATCCCATTGTAGGAGATATACATGTAATCACTTTAGCACTGACATTGTGTTGAGGAACAATGCTAGATATTAATGATGCTGTTTTCTTCATCAGAACACTATCAGTAAAATATGTTGCTTCATCTACCCCCACAATGTTTATGTACAAGTAACGCATTGACTAGCATGGCAGCATGACTAGCATGGCAGCATGACCATTACATGCTGACAGCATCTACTCAACCTGATATCCCTGGCATGAAGACGGGGTCCAAAATACAGGGGCATATACAATACATTTTGTATCTCCCAAGGATTTATAAGGAAATCCGAACTTAGTGCCCTTGCAGGCAAATTTTTTAAAACGTCACATAATTTTTTTATTTTCATAACTCAGAGACATTTCATCTTGGATTTTAACTCTGAAATAAATATTGATGAACTTGGCAATAATGTCTCTTCTTCAAGACAGGTCCTGTTATTGGTGACACAGAAGTTACCTTGCAAGGCCATAACACTACTTATATACATAACAGCATGAACTGGGAAATGTTCAATGTAACCTAGAACTTTTCCTTAGACATGGAGTCAAATATCTGATGAATCTGTCCAGATAAGTCCCTGGGTGCCGTTGTACAAAGTGATCTAAGCGCTAAGGTGACCATAACTCCCATACCTTCACATAGGCTTAAGGTAGCCTTAGCACTGAGGTTGTTTTGTCCAAGATCCCTTATCATTTCTTCAGGTTGGGAAAATTTGATTCGGGAAAATCCTTCATGGTCAGTGACATCTGGTTTAGTAGTGAATTATTCAGGAAGAATGACATCATGTTGAGTTTACGTTCAGCGATATTCCAGCCACGCTGTAATTAATCTAACCTGAGCCAGGCAAACAAGTGGCTGATATCATGAGCAACACTATTTTAGGTTATGATTGGTTTGTTTGTTGATGCTTAACGCTCCACACAGCAATATTCCAGCTATAAGGCAGCGGTCTGTAAATAATCGAGTCTGAACCACACAATACAGTTATCAACAGGATGAGGATCGATTTATGCAAATGGGAACCGATGACATGTGTCTACCATGTCAGCGAGGCTGACCACCCGATCCCGTTAGTCGCCTCTTACGACAAGCATGGGTTGCTGAAGATCAATTCTAACCCGGATTAGGTTATGAAGGCACACAATCAGCATTATGAGGAATGGCTACACCTTATTTAATCAACTCTTTGGATACGGTGAACAAGAATGCTGGGGACCTATACTGCACTAGAAATCTTATTTGGAATCAGAGAATGAAAGGTGAGTAATCTACTGATAAATGTAAACACTGAATAAATGCTAAAGGTAAATATTTATAAAAGTTGTGTTTCAAATAGGAGATACTTGAAATATCGATGAGAGTTCTGACAGTGAAATACAGACAAGATGAGAATGGATGGATGAAGAGATGGAGAGAAAGGTGCACCGAGTAACATATCAGAAACGAATTGAAATTCACTGTCTATCATAATTTTGATGAGATTGAAAAGGTGGTGAGGGAATTATCATGATGAGCAATTCCGAGTAAGATCTGGGCAATTTCATTACCTCTTACATTCAGGCCACTTAGAAAAATGTAAAAATAACATTTAAGAAAAAGTTCTTTTGTGAGAAATAATCGTGTCTGAAATAATATTATCTACAAATTTAGAATTACAAAAAGCACAGATATCCCAACCAGAGGACTGACTGACTGAGTATGGTTTTACGCCACTTTTAGCACTATTCTAGCAATATCATGGCAGGGGGCACCAGAAATGGGCTTCACACATTGTACCCATGTGGGGAATCGAACCCGGGTCTTCAGCGTGACGGGCGAACGCTTTAACCACTAGGCTACCTAATGAACATGAAGAGGTGTTTTATACACACATATGTATGTTAACATGCAAACTTTTGTCATTTGCTTTTTTCAACTTATAAAAGTGATCTTCATAATATTATCATTCCCTCGTACCTTCAGTTATTTTTAGATAAGATTCCATAAAACAAGTCCATAACATCAACATCGGCATGTACTTTATCTGTTTATGCCCATCAATAAATATATAAAATATCGCAGAAAAAACATTCTTACATATTTTTATAACCTGTTTATCTATAATACTACAGCGAATTAATCTGTCACTAGTAGACAAGCAACGTGGTTGAGATAAGATCGAGATTTTATCAATCTGAGAGTCTACACATAAAAACTCAATAAACACAGATATATAGCAGGGGATTAGATGAGAATGTGACAGAGGAAGGAGAGACCGATTTTGTATGTTCTGTATGTAAGTCAATGAGAGTTGGGTTTCACACTGTTCTGTACAGTATCTCAGTTCAATTATATCAGATTAAATTATGAAAATAGCCCAAAGTGACTCAGGTCGTAGACGTTAAAACTTTGGCAAAACTCATAACACGGACCATGCCCAAAGGTTCATACTCTGGCTTTGTCCCAGCAGATCATGTAACGGCTAAGGGACACAACTCTGCACAGCTTATTGTGACTCTTAGACCCGACATGCGCCGGTACAGAGTGGACCAACGAGGAATGGCGGACCATGGCGCCACCTGGACTAAACATTCTACCTCTCTTCTTTGGTTGCCTTGGAGTAGTAAGCTCTCATTCGTATCGCAGAGTAGAAAGAGAAAGACTCATTCAAATAGTTCGTCTCACTGGTTCGCAAACTGGAAAAGAAAGAAGTAAATATATCAGAAATACTCATCATAGCAAGTCAGACTGACTGACTGAGTTTAGTTTTACGCAGCTTTTAGCAATATTCCAGCAATATCACGGCG
>VKKT01003051.1:123386-137939 GCA_008038995.1 Haliotis laevigata | reverse complement strand
TTACAATTTGCTGCAAGTATTACAATTTGCGTTTTTATTACAATTTACGTCGTAACAGGGCACTACAGAAATGTGGCATGTAATAATGTTTAAAAGACACAGGACTAAATATTGGGGAACGTAGTAAGAGTGGATGTAGATTTTAAACAAGTCCATTATCCTATCATAACTGTTAATTTCCTACACGAGGAGGGCATTTTTTGCCCATTCGATTGAGGCGGCGCAGTTCGCTCTGCGGAAACATAAGGCACGCCATAAACATGAGTGTGGGTTCAAATCCTAGTTCAAGCGATTATGTTGTTGGGTTTGTCAGCACCATGCCAATTTTGATGGGTTTGACCACAGTGATAAACATCTCGCTGTCCTCCGACATGAAGCCGACACGCCATGGTATAAGCTGAATACTGTTGAAAGCAGTGTTAAACTCAACTCACTCACTCACTTTTCAACACGCGTTAAATATTTACACTGGGAATGTCTTTTTCTGATATAGAGAATTTGGACTTTCAGGAACGCGAATATTCCTCCTATTATTTAAATATGGTTTTTGTAAACAATATTAACTTCTAGCAGAATAATCCTGATTTGTCTGGTGAAAATTGACTTGCTTTGCATGTGTGTGTCATGAGTGAGTGAGTGAGTATGGTTTCACGCCACCTTTAGCAATATTTCAGCAGGGGCCACCAGAACTGGCCTTCACACATAGTGCCCATGTTGGGAATCGAACCCGGGTCTTTAGCGTGACGAGCGAACGCCTTAACCACTAGGCTACTCCACCGCCCCTGTTTGTCATTGAGGCCACTGGTGGTGCTGGAAGCGAACACCAGGTGTTCATCAGTGTCTGATAGTCATCACAAACATCGTCAGGCTTGCTGACCTGATTGACACATGTCATTGTGTAGATTGATCCTCATACTGTTGATACACTTGATTGTTTGACTCGATTATTTGAGACCACCGCCATATAGCTGGAATATTGCGGCGTAAAACTAAACTCACTGACTCAGTCACAAGCACATGCTTATGAATATACAAAGGATATTGTTAAGGATATTTGGTATTTCTAGAAATCTAAACCATAATTTTACGATTCTTAACAAAGACTCAACAAAAAAATCATGCTAATGAACACATGCCTGTGAATGTACAAATGAGTTATCTTATGATTATGGAAATAGTCTTTATCAATTGTATTCACAGAAGGAAATGTTTTATGTTTCAGAATGCGAGGAAAGCATCAACATCCGCACCGACGGTGACACGGAAACACCGGAAGTTGTTGACACGGCAGTTCTGTCCGTGAAAGGCTCCCTGGTTATGGTGGTCTCTGACCACAACAATAACTGTCTCAAATCCTTCTACACCAAGGACGGTCGGAAACATAATACAACGGTAATGACGAAAGGAAAACCCCTAGGTCTAGCAAAACTTTCCTCCAATAGGATTGCAGCAGCCGTGTGGCCAAATCGTATAGTTCTGGTCGAGGCAACTCCAGATCTTCAACTCCTGTCTGTTCTGGAGACATGCAAGCAATACCGTGGTCTGGCAGCCTTGGCTGATTCAACATTAGCAGCAGCTTCTCTATCTCAGTACATCGATATCCTGGACGGTAATGGAGACGTGCTGAGGTCCATTCCAGTCCCCATCACAGATCAGAACATGGGACCGGTGTCATATTTTCTTCACGCGTCACTGAGTACTAATATTCTGGTGTCGGACTATGGATCAAAGTCTGTTTATTGCGTCACTTCATGGGGAGGAGTTGTCTTCACTTACACGCCCAGAGGGCAGACAGAATTAAAAGAACCACGAGGAATTACCGTCACGAGATCCGGGGATATCCTCCTGGCAGACTGGTCAGCTAATGCCATAATACACCTGTCAGAAGATGGTCAGTTCGAAAGGAACATTTTGTCTGGAGAAGACGGAGTTGCCAAACCCTTCGGGTTATGTGTGGATGACCAGGACCGACTTTACGTCTGTCTTCCTGGTGGTGAAGTCAAGGTCTTCAGGCGTACATCGCTTGGATGAACCTTGTCAGAGATGATCTTCTGGCTCTGTGCTTTGACGTTTCATTGTGGAAAACGAAGTGAAAAAGCCATTTGAAAAAGTTAGTATTTTGATGCACATCCTGATGTTTTGTTCGTTTCCGGTTTAAACCTGCACTAAAATATTTCAGCTATTTGGCTATAACCTACTCTGGACATAAACAAAATCCAGTGATTGACATCATGAGCATCTATCTACGCAATTGCATGTAAGCGAGTCTAACTACCAGATCCCTTTGGACAGTTCAGGATAATTTCGAACCTGCATTTTCACGTGTGATGTGTCCAAACTGGACTGCCTAATGGTACATCAGTAGATGAACATTCTCATATTGTTCAATAAAGACCAAACAGCCAGTTCTCTTCCAGTAATTTACCAACCTCAGCTAGACATAAACGAGACCAGTTCAACAGCCTCGTTTGTTTCGTAATTTGATCTGTGCAGAACGATTCAAAGTAATAATATACTCTCCACAAGAGTGCATGACCAAATATATTATTTCATTTGTCAACTTTACCTTTTGTACAGCAATGTTCCGATATTTTAGCTTTTTGTGTCTATATTTCACAATTTTTAAAAAGAAGAATCAAGCATACTCCTTCTACCAACACGTCTCGCTAAAAAATCTTTTAATCGGTATTGCAACATTCAATGCCTCAGCAACTTTTGAAATGCACTTAGATTTCTACAGGACGTTTAATATTTGTTTCGGGTCAACAGTTTACTTGTCCTTGCATGTGTTTGTGACAGGTGCCACGGTGGGGCAGGATATGCTCATGTTTTTGCGAACATCTGGCAGCATAACTAGTTGGTGATTATTCATAAAAACATGCTAGTGATATTGACTCGTGGAATGGATGTACAATGACAGAGGTTTATGACAAGAAAATGGTTCACATGACTTGTATATATATTTGTGACCGTGGTTATTTAGAATGAGTGAGTGAGTTTAGTTTTAAGCCGCACTCGGCAATATTCCAGCTTTTGTGGCAAGCATGGGTTGCTGAAGACCTATTCTACCCCGGATCTTCACGGGTCTGATTATTTAGAATACAAACATGTAGTCGCAGTGTCTATAAGCATCGCTATTTGCTGAAATGACATGTTTGATAAAATTTCAAATACAAACCGCTGTAATCCAATGTACACTTTGTGATTCATATTTCATGGTTGTTACAAAAAGAAAACATCAGATATTTTCATTTTATTTAAAACCCATATGAAAATATGCACCATGAATCTAAACAGAGAACGCGATTGACCAATATTTGCACACGTATGATATAGTTTAATAAGTGACAGGCTGTTTAATGGCAAGTTAGCTATAAATCACAGCATCCATTGTTAGTATGATAATTATCAAATGCTGAAAGATAAGAACTCGAACAAATAACGCACCTTGGACTGAATATACATCCAGTGCATCACGGCATGAAAACGCGTTTTGGGATATGACAACTGGAATAATCCCAAGGTAGATAAGCGCATTTCCCGAGAGACACTATAGTCCCAATTAACCCCGAAAACATCAAACTACAAAAGCATGCATTTGTCAATTAAAATTACAAAGTAAAATGTTTCTTCCTCTATTCAATCAATCACACGTACTCCTTGCCCCACCCCGTCAACCCGAATGTAAGGGTAGGTTTTGACACTGATGCTTTGCTATGACTGGGTATATGAACTGACTGACTGACTGACTGAGTTTAGTTTTACGCCGCTTTTAGCAATATTCCAGCAATATCACGGCGGGGGACCTATATGAACAAAGTACTAGAAGTGTCGCATGTTTATACCATAATCAATATCACTCGTACAAGCAGGAATATTTAATAATTACTTCGGTAGATTATCTTCAGCCCTTTATGTTGATAAATATAAAAGGGAAGGAAAAAGAACGTTATAACCGACTTCACTTGACCAGAAAAGTAGAAACAAAGGCGTATGTGAGATTAATCATAATTATTTTACAAACAGAAATCAGTTTCCAATAATATGACTAAAATGCATAGTAATACTGGTCTTGCATTTGCCACAATTTATTAAGAAAGAGTCAAGGGGTCAAAATTGAAAATTACACAAATCAGAGTTCATTCAAAAAGTTCATAATGAGTCAGGGGACATGTCATCAATAGCGAGCACAACCACCCTGGGCATCCATGCACGCCAACACATGTCTCTTCACCGACGTCGTCAGTCGGCGGATGACGTGAGCAGGAATCCTGTTTCACAAGTTCAAGAGAGTCTGTTCAAGTTCCTGTCGGTTCCCTGGAGGTGGTACACACCGTCTCTGCTGACGATCAAGTTGATCCCAGAGATGTTCAATGGAGTTCATGTCTTGAGAACTCGCTGGCCAAGGCGACACGTTGACTTTAACGTTGTGCAGATATTCTCGAACAATTCTACCTGTGCGAGACTTTGCGTTGTCGTGCTGCTAAATGATTACTCTTGTCGAACAAAGGGCACTACAAAAGGTCTCAACACTTCATCCATGTATCGCTGGGCATTTGGATTTCCTCGGATGACAACGGGTCTTGTTGTTCTCTGGCCACAAATACCGCCTCATACCACGATGCCTCCTCCATCGAACAGATGAACGTCTTTAACGCAGTTTGGAGCTCTCCTCTACGTAAAAATCTCTGTCATCGTTTCTGACCCGACTGAACCGACTTTCCTCTGTAAAGAGCACGCTCTCCCAGTCACGTCGCTGCCACCGACGTACAGTTCGTGCCCATTGAAGGCGTAGACGGGTCAAGGCCTTTCCACGGAAGGGACGGCAGGCTCGTATACCAGCCATACCAATTCGTCAAAGGACTGTTCGTCTGCTGATGGCGTGTCCTGGTGCTGTCGCCGCCGTTGACGTCAAGATTCTGTTCCGGAGGTGGGTCTGTCGGGTGAAGCTTGAACGGCCGGCGTCTTGACTCTTGGACTTCCCGATCTTTGGCGATCGTTTTAACAATTACTTTAAAAGTGTTAACTTTCTTTTGCCCAGTAGTATATTTCAAATATTTGTTCCGTGTTTAGTTTACACTTCCTGTTTCTTTAGTTTAACAATATACAGCATTTCTGCTCGCTTAGGAGGTTAGGCAACTCTAGTAGCTGTTTAAGGCCGGTTGTCCTCTCAGAAGTCTGCGCTTCTGGTTTAAGTAGCCGATTACTACCAATACTTCGCCAGGAATCGTTTCACCTTGACAGGTGAGTAATGGGTCATCTTTCGCCAGTAGATACTTATTGGACAGTTTTGACCTTATGTGGGTGTTACTTCGCTAAACCTACAGTCAGGGGTTTAATATTTGAATAGTAACTTCTTTAATCTGGTAAACTGTGAATAATTTATTTTCCGAAATTTCATACCTTTCTATTTTTTAAGTCAAGATCTTCTTAAGGCCAAGATAATTTTTCTTTAGTGTCCAAGAGACACATTTCATGAACAGACACCCCAGTCATCGTTAATGATACTGATGGGGATACAGTGACACAGTTAACAAGCTTGCATTCTCGTTCATTTGTTTCTTATCAGTGATCTTTGCCTGTCTAACTTTTGCGATTGTCTTTCGTTGATATTTTATCGAGCTGATGATAACAGAACTTTGAACTTTTATCATGTAATGTATCATTTTTATTTTAGCATACAGTAACGCCCTTGCAGCGAAGCTGGTGACGAACTAAACTAGTTAGTCTCGTCACTCGTCATTGTCGACCATACCGACGTCTAACCCTGTACCGACCCATCGTTTCAAACACTGAAATAGCTCTATGTCGTTGTTACTATGACTAAGAGAATTGGAAGGAAGTATTTCCACTAAATCCGACAGCACTGTAGCCACCACAATCACATGCTGCATCGCCACAGATGGTCGTCCTAGATAACACCACAACACAGGAAGATGGGCTCTACATATGGTAAGTGACATCTGTATCATGTGATATTCATCCGATAGCCATCACGTAGGACCAAATTATTTACAGATAAAAATGGTTTCGTTAACTAATAAAGGTTTATTAACTAGTTACCAAGTTTCGAATTTATCGAATACAAGATCTGCTAACGCTAATAAAAAACATCAACGTTAGACAATACGAAATCTCCATTGTCTGGCGAAACAGATTATCTTGGGAGAAAAATGTCCAACGGTGATTAAAGTTATTATTACTGAATCACATAATACCAATAATGACACCAGGTGTTCGGGAAAAGACTATCCAGTGATATTTACGTGACAGTCATAATGATAAAGTTATTTCATAAGACCAATATAGTAACTCAAATTTTGAATTTTGTTGTTGTTGGTTTGACTTAATACAAGAAAGCCACGAATGCATGTTCAATAATCACCAAACGGAATCCTCTTCCCAAATGTCCGTCCGTGTAGCTGTACAATTACAGGGTTTCGGCGCTGTATTGAACACTAACGAGAAAATGAACCGTGAGACCTTTTACGTGAAATAAAATACGTCAGGTAGGATTTTGTGAAGTGACATGCATCTTATTAAAGTCAGCGTGACCCAGGAGACGTGCATGTGGAGCGTTTATAATGGTAGCTCATATGAAATCAGACTTTCCACTGGTAGTGTGCCACCATTACTAAAAGACATAACAACTGTAAAATTCAAAGGAATCGGATAGATATTAACTTCGTTTGAGAGGTATATTGCATTAAAAAGAATACTAATTATTTAAATAGAATAGGGTTTTTCTAAATCTTCTTTGTTGTTTAAAACCTCACTACGATTGGTCAGGCTCCATCACGCAGGCCTGGATATGATTAAGTCTGACTGACTGAGTTTGGTTTTACGCCGCTTTTAGCAATATTCCAGCAACATCACGGCGGGGGACACCAGAAATGGGCTTGACACATTTTACCCATGTGGGGATTCGAACCCGGGTCTGCGTGACGAGCCAACGCTTTAACCACTAGGCTACCCCACCGCCCCTAATTAAGTCTGGGTCTAGCGCACCGGTGATTGATATTAAGACCAACACTCCAAACTGTCAGGGTACAACGAAACGCAGTCGGCCTAGCCACCGACAAACACAAGTTGGGAAATATCTAACTGATATTTGATCAGAGACAATGCCATAACTTCGATGCAAAAATGTGAATAACCCTTGGTGTAAATATGTGAATAACCTTTGATACAAATTTGTGAATAACTCTCGATACAAATATGGGAATAGCTCTCGATGTAAATATGGGAATAACTCTCGATGTAAATCTATATGTAAATATCACTCGATGCAAACATGTGAATACCTCTCGATGTATACATGCGAATAACCCTTGAAGCTAATATTTGAGTAACTCTCGATGTCAATATGTGAATTGCACTCGATGCAAGTATGTGAAGATCTCACGATGCAAATATGTGAATAACTCTCGATGTAAATTTATATGTAAATAGCACTCGATGCAAGCATGTAAATACCTCTCGATGCAAATATGTCAAAATCTCTAGATGCAAATGTGTGAATAACTCTCGATGCAGCTATGTGATAGCTATCGATGCAAATATCTGAATAAATGCTGTCGATCGACAAACACCTTAAATGCTAACTCTGTGTGTAGTCTTACGAACGTGGTTCTACGCAGATCTTTTTATAATACTGAGAAATAAGAATACGAAACAATGGGTGAAAAACTCATGGAAATGTTCAACGATGTTGATAACCAATAATACACGGATGAAATATCTTGGAGCAGCAAGCTGTATATATTGTCTACAATATGTTTAAGGCCAAGCAGGTATAAATACACATGTAGTATAAAATAACTGCGTATAGGATCTAGAGCTGCAATGAAGTATCTTTATTATGCTAATATTCATTGATTATTGCGTGTATTTACATAATTATTCAAGAAATATATTTTGGTAGATATTTATAGCGCAATGTGCGTCCAGCACGCACAAATGTAGAGGATGGACGTAGAATACAATTCACTGCTTCATAAGGGACGCACATTATTATTCGCTGTACCCACAACACTTCTATGACTTTGCTTAGTGTTTGGTAGTTTCGTTCAACGTAGTTACGTGCATCATTTCATCCACTAGTATGTGTGAAGCCCATTTCTGGTGTCCCCCGCCGTGATATTGCTGGAATATTGCGAAAAGCGGCGTAAAACTAAACTCAGTCAGTCAGTCATCCACTAGTCAATATGATCAATGATTAATTCCATACTCTAAAAACATTAGCCAAACGTACAATTCTATACACCGTTACATGGCAGGGATTTCATATTGCCTGGAAGGACCTCTAAAACTCACAATGTTTGTGAGTCAAGGTAATAAAATGCATTGAGACATACACCTCAACAAATTAATCACAACAATGACATAGACTGTCATTGTTCGGCAAGTAACAGGGTGTTCAATGTCGATTAATGAATTACAGTGAAGCTGTTATGTCGTGACAACAAAGAACTGAATAAAACGCTTCCGAAATAGAACCCCGGTTAGAAATTGTTAGTCACAGATTGAAAACGTACTTTACAAGGTGCGCAAGTTATGTAGGGAAAGAAGACAATAATGTGGACCTGCTCTAATACTAAAAGAACAGGGCCCCGTTTCACAAAGCTCTCGTAAGCCTAAGATATCGTAACTTTTTTCGTAGCATTCGTACCTCCTAAACTGTAACATAGGGAGTACGAATGCTACGAGAAAAATTACGAGATCTTAGGCTTACGAGAGCTTTGAGAAACGGGGTCCTGGATACTAGTGTCCCTAGTCGATAGACTGAAAGACTCAACCGTGAATACTGTACTTATGTTCGCTGATATTCATGTTTACCACTTGCACGATAAGAAACGTAGGCCTATCTTACGTTTTATACATTTATATTGTAATATTATGTATAAATCGGTACATGATCAAAATTTGATTTTTCAGTAACCCATGCTTCTCGTAAGAGGCGACTAACGGGATGGGGTGGTCAGGGTCGCTGACTTGGTTGACACGTGTCATCGTATCCCAGTTGCGTAGATCGATGTTCATGTTGTTGATCATTTGATTGTCTGGTCCAGACTCGATTATTTACGACCGCTGCCATGTAGCTGGAATATTGCTGAGTGCGGCTTAAACAAGAAACTAAACAAGAAATCAAAAATATGTTACAAACATTTCATTGACTTTGTATCTGGTACTTGTCATACTGTTTCAGGTTTGTCACTGGAAACATGAATTACTGTTAGATAACAAAATATGTTATTCATCCAGGGGTTGGGTTCAAAGCTTATATCTAAGGCCGCTGCTAGTCTACTATTTCATAAAAGAATGACGAGGTGTCTCATGGTTTAATGGTTGGCAAAAAACGGGGGCTCGATTTAAACATGGGGAGTGATGTTCTCCCGATGTTGAAAGCGGCGTCAAACCCTCCTCTGTTATTGACTGGGTACGCACACAGTAAGTGGACTTAGATATCAGTTTGTGATTTGCTTTGACAAATGCGTCAGTACGATTTGACTAGTCAGCTATAATCTCATGGAGGGGATGATTTGAATGTTTCAGAATGCGAGGAAAGCATCAACATCCGCACCGACGGTGACACGGAAACACCGGAAGTTGTTGACACGGCAGTTCTGTCCGTGAAAGGCTCCCTGGTTATGGTGGTCTCTGACCACAACAATAACTGTCTCAAATCCTTCTACACCAAGGACGGTCGGAAACATAATACAACGGTAATGACGAAAGGAAAACCCCTAGGTCTAGCAAAACTTTCCTCCAATAGGATTGCAGCAGCCGTGTGGCCAAATCGTATAGTTCTGGTTGAGGCAACTCCAGATCTTCAACTTCTGTCTGTTCTGGAGACATGCAGGCAATACCGTGGTCTGGCCGCGCTGACAGATTTAACTATAGCAGCAACTTCCTTAACTCTTAGCATCGACATCTTGGATATGGATGGATTTGTCTTGAGGTCAGTTTCTGTACCAGACACTGGTCAGGAAATCATTCATACTCCATATTATATTTGTGCGTCACAGACAGGAAATATTCTGGTCTCGGACTACGGATCCAAATCTGTCTACTGCCTGTCGCCATATGGAGAAGTCGTTTTTGCGGACATGCCAAGGGGTGAGAGAAGTCTACAACATCCGCGTGGAATTACTGTCACAAACTCCGGGGATATTTTCCTAGCAGATTGGGGAGCTAATGTCATAATACACCTATCTGAAGATGGTCAGTTTGTAAGGCATGTTTTGAGCATTAAGGACGGTATTATCAAACCCTATGGATTATGTGTGGACGATCAGGACCAGCTGTACGTGTGTCTCAAGGGGGAAGTCAAAGTGTTTGGATGTGGACCTATGAACCGTGTCGACGTTATGTAACCATGTATACCTGACGATGGCAGTTAGAACGTGAGAACCCCTCGATAGTGCCAAGTCACCAAGAACTTCATAAGGGAACAGTTCCCGTTCAGGCGCGGATCCACAAAGCGTCTGTTAACACGACGATGTTAGCAAACTATGCGTTACAATGGGTCATAACTAAACAAGTGCTTTGTGCATCGGGATCCTTGGTCCTAATCCACAAAACGTTTGTAGCGCTACGACGCTCGTAACCCTGTGGAAAACTATAGAGTTCCGACAGGTCGCAACGTTACGAACGCTTTGTGGATCGGGACCCTGGTTTCTAACATAACACTGACTTTGGATGTCATGTAACTCCTGGGGCGGTTGGGTAGCCTAGTATTTATAGCATTCGCCAAAGGCCCGGGTTCGATTCCCCACATGGATACAATGTGTGAAGCCCATTTCTGGTGTCCCCCCCCGCCGTGATATTGCTGTAATATTGCTAAAAGCGGCGTAAAACCCAGCTCCCCCACTCACTCATGTAACTTCTGTTTGTGTGTCAGCTATCAGTAATAACTGAAGCAAGGATTTAAATGTTGGTGTCGCAGAAGTTAACCACCCAGTTCTCAACTGTTTAGCTTTAGATGTGTCTTGCTGGTTCTGCCCTGAAACTTGACAGAACACGCGTCATGTGCTTAATGAGTTAACCCCTGGCACCAATCCAACTTCATAGAAAGGTCAACAGCACTTTCTATGTCAACCTCAATTCATAAAACAGTTATATTCAGCAAAACGATGAAAGTTGAAAAACTGGAGTCAGATCAAATGAATTTCTGTATGTAATATTCATCACCTGACGCGGTCCCCAAGGATGTGTATCTCCAGGGGGAATGCTCATATGAAGTATTTTCCATTGAAATCACAGTGACATAAGTGCACTGTTCTGTGACGACAAGTACACAATGTATCGCTATTCTTTATGCATAGCTTGTCAGAGCAGCGGAACCGAAAACGACCTCCCATGGTGTCTCATGAAAGATCCATATTGTCCTCAATGGCGCTACATTGCGCTGTGCAGAGTTGTGTCCCTTGATAGCGAAATATTCTCAAGCACGACGTAAAACCCAATTTCACCTCACCTCACCTCACCTCGCCTCACCTTACATGTGCATGTAGTCGGACTGTAAATAACTCTATATTATATCAATAACAAAGCAGCTACATGAATAGTTACTTCTGTGTCAGTGCATATTAAAATCATTGTAGTAAATACCTTCCCTGTACAATATTTCCTCTGTGAGATCAATGTGGTCTCTGTTGAAATGCCACCATTTTATTAATGGAAGGATGATGTAGGCGTTGACATTCTGTTGATGTACATAGGCCCATTAATCTGTGCACCTTTTAAAATAAGGGCATAGTTAACCTCATTAAGTTGCCAGTGGCTGAATCTTACACGACCATGCTGTTGATTTTGTGTGTGTATTCTAAGCCACACAGTTCATTTGGTAGTGTTACAACAATCAGATTCTTTTCAAAAAGCAGGTCAATATTTACATATGCAACTTGCATACAATCATTGATCCCCTCATATAGCTAATGTCTGGCAGGTAATAGAGTGGTTTTAAAGAAAGCTCCGCATAATGGGTTTTGCATAGATTTTTTTAAAACTCACAAGCCGGGGCTAGATGTTTTAGAAATGCATTTCGGGTTAGGTTGCCCTGACCCAGGCTCAATTTGAGATCTTCTGTACAGACATGGCGCATGTCCTGACAGAGACATGTTCTTCCGGCATCTTGTGCTCAGAATGCATGTTTTTTCAAAAGTCTAAGTGAAAGCAAGTCTTGATTTTCCTCAGGTTATGAATCGCAGATCTCATTATGGCTCCTTTGCAATCTAAATGGAGCAATCTTTTTCTGTTCAAAATTATAAACATTCAGAGAGTAAGCATTATTTGTGACACACAGAGAACCATGTGTGTGTGTGCATGCGTGCATGGACTTGAACATGTTCTCCTCTGTACTTGTGCTGGCCCACTGAAGGTCATGCACCAGTTAACATGAATACCCTACTCGAACACATTAATAAACCCCATAGAGCCATCCAGGGTGCTGTTGTACAACACTACATTAGCGCTACGACTACCTTATGTCTATGTTTAGGTATGGGAGATACGGTAACCTTAGAGCTGCGACTATCTTAGGTCTACAAACCGAAACGTGAGTCTCATTAACCTATTCAGATAATGACCTACTTTTCAGCCGATCCAAAATTTCTCGTGTGAAAGTGAAAAGAGACACCACAAACAACTATGGTTACACTGAATTCCAATTCCTTGTTTCCAAAGAAAATGGTATTTATAAGTTAATTTTATTTTAAAACTTTAATCACGTCGTATTGTTATATCTTATGGCGAGGTGTAGGTAGCATGACCTTAACTAAGACGTCACAGACTGCCCCCGTTTGATGAGGTCGTAAAATGATTCACAATTCATCTGGCTCACTGGTTACACCTGATATGGGTTTTTTGCGCTTATTCAGTGTAGTTTTGTAACGCACAATGTGATTGATATATCAAGTCCGTACCAGACCACCAAATGTTTCTAGCGGCAGAGCCTCGTTTTGAGATTTCCACGATTTCCGTTTGTCAGAGCAAGCTGTACGACAGAGCACGCTGCACGACATGTTTGTAAGGATAAGAAGGAGCGTAGTGTTGCAATATACAAGTGCTTAGATGTATCAAATAATACTGAATAATATTTATGTATCCAGTTGAATGAATTGGTCTCAACATTCTGGACTGGTTATTGTATCTGTTGCGCAATAAGACGAAACCCAGTCAGCAGGAAACGAGACTGTTGTGTAATCACTGTATAGTCTATGTATAGGTATGGGAGATACGGTAACCTTAGCGCTGTGACTACCTTAAGTCTATGTATAGGTATGGGAGATACGGTAACCTTAGCGCTAAGACTACCTTAAGTCTATGTTTAGGTATGGGAGATACGGTAACCTTAGCGCTGTGACTACCTTAAGTCTATGTATAGGTATGGGAGATACAGTAACCTCAGCGCTACGACTACCTTAAGTTTATGTATAGGTATGGGAGATACGGTAACAGCGCTAAGACTACTTTAAGTCTATGTTTAGGTATGGGAGATACGGTAATCTTAGCGCTACGACTACCTTAGTCTATGTATAGGTATGGGAGATACGGTAACCTTAGCGCTTCGACTACCTGAAGTCTATGTTTAGGTATGGGAGTTACGGTTACCATATTAATGGCACCCAGGTCCCTTGCCATTTTTATCAATGATCAACAACACACAAACAGAATAATCATGTTTTATATAGCACTTTTTCTAGTATATATTTACAAGTTCAAACATGTATGAACAAGGAAAGTAAGAATACTTGCCCTCATTGATATGAAATACTGCAATGAAAACATACACAGGTAGCAAATGATTTTACAAACTCAAAAAGAAACTTTGGCACATACACAGACATAAAATATCCTGAAAGAACATTCTAATGCCACTCTCAAAACAGTGGTTAAATAATGCATCAAAAGTGATGAATATTGCATCAGCAGCTCCATCTAATCCTTCAACATTTCCTTACAGTATCTATGCAGTCTGACTTCAGGTTAGAATTGGTCTTCAGCAACCCATGCTTGTCGTATGAGGTGACTAACGGGATCGGGTGGTCAGACACATGCCATCGTATCCCAATTGCATAGATCGATGCTCATGATACTGATCACTGGATTGTCTGATCCATATAGCTGGAATATTGGCGAGTGCTGTGTTAAAGAACAAACAAACAACTGTGCAGTCTGACTCATGAATACTTTTTCTCTTGGGCTGCTGTGATTAAACGATATTGGACTGTGACCATTACCTTTGGGAATGTGTATCATCATCAGTTGGCCAGTTGGACCAGTAAGTTTACCTTTCAAAAGTAACTTGTGTAAATAGAGAATAAACAATCAGTCAATTATGAGTGTGAATTTAATTATTGTAAAGCCAAAATAGTTTAGCACTGTTGAATCAGCTAGCACCTTGCAAGTGTGACGCTGAGAAACCAAGAATAATAAAAGGGTAGCATATGAAATAAGCGATCACATGGCCAGTGTATTCTAGCTGCCTGCAATTTCAACTCTGTTGTGCCAGATTATGTACTAGTCCACCCTTGATCGATACCTATGTAC
>VKKT01003051.1:22723-32734 GCA_008038995.1 Haliotis laevigata | reverse complement strand
ACTGATTATGGCACTGTCAGTGTATCGAGTACATCACACAGATCTCAGCAATGAAAAAATAATAATTTAACCATCTTACCATCTTTCGTTCTTTTATAGTGCCCTGAAGAAAGAATGTGAAGTTTCTTTTTTGACTCAGTATATGTTGTTGGGTAGGAACATTTTAGTTTGATCACTTTCACGATTTCAACGACGTCATGCACTGATGGTGGTTCGCGGAGGTATACTTGGATGTAAGGTGTGGAATTCGCCGGCACATTTTGCCAGGATGTTTACCACGCTGTCGAATTCCGACACCATCTGCAATCCCACTTTTGCTTCCTGGGTTTACTTGACAGCGTGTGGGCTACTTTTGGCATCAGGGCACCGATGATCACGCTTCATCTATGCGTCAGGACGTAAGCCACGAGCAGCGTTCCATTGTTCATGACTTTCGTCAGGTTGGGAGAGCCGAGCGTGATGTTGAGATTCCAGTCGATTTGGGATGGCACTAATACCCATTTGTTGTCATCGTTGAAAACGAGAGTGTACTGCGTGTTTCTGGAGACGGCCGTGGTCTTGATGGCATCCAGGTGGAATAGCCTTCCCTGGAATGCTGGGGTTATCCTCCATTTGTCCTCGTAGTTGCGGACCAAATCGTACAGCGTTTTGTTGACCGCTCCTTCAGTAATGATGAAAGTGCCTAAGTCTTTCTTGCTTTCTTGTTTTTCAGTTGCAAGGTGTACAGTTTGCCGTCGAATCCGCGCGTGTCCTCAAGGTCGGAGATCGCTATGTTGGTGCATTTTATAACGCATGTTCCTGGACCTTGAGACTCGGTCATTGTCGTATGTGCAGTGTCACGCTGAGATATCCTATACTTATGGGATCGTGCTTAATGTCTAAAACTGATATTTTCAATTCCGTGATGTTGCCTCGTGTTAATATCTTGTACTGCCGCGACAAAAACGATTCGGTTCAGCCATTGTTGTACTTTTCCTTTTTCACTGCATGGCTCTCAGCAGCGTGGAAGGTCGTTCGCCTTGAATGTTGTTGGTCGTGCTCAGCTGATCGAGATGAATGCACAGTTCGCGATACAGAACGAGATATGGTAATTTCATGCAAATCATGGTGGTTTTTGGTTGTATGTCGTTCGACGTCAACACGAGCGTTCTCTCCAACGTCCGTCTGAGTCTCAAGTCAGTTTTTCCGTTGTTGACTAACACGACCGTGCCGTTCGAATCATTCATTTTGAGTTCGGCTCCAACGGGTTTGAAGATTTCATCGTTGAGCGAGCACACGCTGTGGTAGCTGTCAGTTATTTGGTTATTGATGAACAGCCTGTTGTTGTTTCCGCTGATGTTGGTCCATCGCGGGAAGTAGGTGATGTCGCAAAGCGCGGCTTAGAGCTGTCGCGGAAGCATCATGTACATATTGAAAGTATATGTATATGAAATAATAATAATTCAATATGTACAAACTGGGAGTGTTTTATTCTAAAAGCGCTTTAGATTTCGCGCATATGAAGATCATGGTCGGTGCAAAGGATGGTTAACATTTCAGAGCTCGGTTCATCGGCGTGTTTTCGGTAACGAATGTAAAAATGGTGTGCGCTTGGTTTAAAAAACAGATGCAGTTCTGGCCAGGTCCGAACCACGGTTTGGGCATTCCCATCGTTCACAACATGCCTCTTGTGGAAGCCAGCGAGAAGATGAAAGGTGGGGTGGCAAAACGTATACGAGTGCTTACGTCACATGTAACGAGTGTAGAGACGATCATCTCATGGCTTTTGACAACAGCAAGGATTACCCCGTTTGGAGGTTTAAACAGTGACCCGTGGACATTTGGAAAATGTTCATGATGGACAATTCCAAAGGGTTTACTCATGCCGGGACCATCCGCTTGAACATTTCGATTCGAACGTACGTGCTGGGCGCGCAGACGCAAACGCATTCCGGTATCGTCGGTGAAGGGACGGCTTACAACGAGCAGAAACAGTACATGGCTGAGGATCAGCCAAGTGCCATCATTCGAAAGTCGACTACATGTTTGGTGCGGGACTGTAAATGGCTCCGAGCGACATGCAACTGACAGTGAACAGAGTCGTGGTCTACAACAATGAAATTGTCATCGCCACCGGCGATCAACAGTTTGGCGTGAACCCGGACGTCAATGTCACGAGTCGATTTGCGCCACAGCATATGGGCGAAACGGGCATCATGGTGGCATCAACACTGGAAGTAAAACCACCATTACGGCAGCAGTAGCAGCCTCTGGACTTGCAAGCAAACAATCAGCGGCACGTCAATCGCAAAAAGGCACTGGTGGTCGACTGTGATCGTGGTTGGACTGTGTCTCATTTGGTTAAAAATTCCTTAGCTGCAACGTTCACCAGACCCGCCACGGTGATGAGGAACGCCAACAGGTTTTAACCGAGCCACGCGACCGTTTTTGATAAGAATCCTAGCAACCAGTAAATGATGCTGCCCAAGATGCCAGTCAGCACTTCAGCAGCTTTGCCGGCCAGTTTAGCCAGGACTTCCCGAAGAGATTTCAAATGTTTTTTGATCCAGCCTCTGACGTCTCATGACGGATTTTGGTAGTGTTGGGCTTTGTGTGCCGCCGCTGCCGCCCATCAGCGATACAACCAGGGTCAATATGATGAAGCCCAAAGCCGTCAGAACGCTGGCGATGGTGATCCCTTGTTCCCAGAACAGGGTTCGGATCCTGTTGGCCAACGTGGTGTCCTCGTTCCAGAATTGCACACGGCTGACTTGTGATCGAAGGGCTTCCCGTTTGGAGGAAGCGGCTTCCAATCGGGTCAATCTCTCGTCTTCCAGGTCACGCAATCTTTTCTCAATGATGTTTTTCGTGGCCTCGTCGTGCAGGTACATCCCGAGTTTTCTTTTCTCGCGAGTGACGTGCTTGTCGATTTCGTTCAGTTTGCCCATGTTGTTCACAAGTTCTCCGCATACGTTTTTCAAAGCTTCATCTAGGCCACGAAGTTTCCTAACGGGAAATTCAAAACCTCGCAAGGGTTCGTCCCAGTACCCGGTCAATATTTTTTCGATTTCGTCCGACGCTTCTTTGGCATGCTGGGGCACTTCTTAGTGCCAGGAACAGAGAGTTCGGTCCTTACGGTTTGCAGATCTCAGATGACCTTCGGGGAAAGTTTGGGTCGTGCACCGGCGTAATCCCGCAGGTGTAATTCATTGCGGATCTGTTGACTACCGCCACAGCGACTGGCTAGTGTCTACAGGGCGAGCGATTTTCTCATGTGTTTGTTCATGAGATCGATCTGGGCTTTCAATCACAGCGTCCCTTCATTGTCGATCCTGAACTTTGAGTAGTCGTGTACCAATGGTTCAACGTAATTTGTATCTTGCTTTAATGCATCGTAATAATCTTCCACAGTCTGCTTCAGAAGTTTGTTGCCAACGGTGTCGCCCATGAACGAGTTGTCCACTGCTGCTGAGTCGTCCGGCAGAGGCTGGACGTGGAAATCATCCATCGGAATATCGTCCACTATGTTTATAAACATATAAATATATATTTTCAATATAAACAATGTCACAATACGGACGAAAGCTAGATCCTTTCCGAAGATTGAGAGAGACGCTCGGCGTCAAAAACGTCCGTCAGTCGTGACCGTTACTAACCATCCGTTCACGATCGATAAAAACCAGGCACGCCTTGTCTAGCTTTTCAGATCACTTTGGAGTCAACGGGTGACAAATGCATGGTCGTGCACCTTCAAAATCAGCAGGCACGAGGTGCTGAGCATCGACGACAGCAACATGTTTTTCAGTTACGCAGATCTTTGGAGAAACTCGAACGGACGTGATGACAAGGACTTTGTTTGTATAACTGCTAATCGATTGACATAATTGTGGGAAATGTTCACACGCAAGACGAGCTCGATTCAATACCAGCAGCGGAAAAAGCTGTCCCCGAGGCGTACGGGAACTGGTTTTGCATACTGCTTGACTCGAGCTGCTCGAAGGGCACATGCCGTTTTACTAGGCCGTGCTTGGCGACCAGCTGAATACGAAATCACGTTCAACGACTACAGCAAAGCCATCAGGACTCCAAACGGTGATCCAGGTATGTCATCAACAACATCTCGCTGGAGTTCGACATGGTCACGAGCCCAGTGCTGGAAGGCAGATTCACAACCAGTACTCGACAAAGCTGTCCATCTTGTACGATCGCGTGCTGTGGATGATAGTCAAGGACAAGAGTGACACGTTGTGGAACATCAACCAGAACGCGCGGGTATCTAGATCATTCCCGGGCGGAATACAAGCTGTTTTGAAGATGAAGCGAATGCACATGGAATCCCAAGATCATGAAAGTGGAAGTGACCGTTGAGGGCATGCCCAACCAGCTGTTCAGCCAAAGCATGCGAGCTTACCAGCAGTGGGACGAAATAAAAAAACTGCCGGCCATCAAGCGGCACGTGCCGGAAGTCAACGACATCGTGAAAAGGACTGGGTTTATCCTACGTGACGCTTGGTATGTACCCAGAAAACCATTACGCGCTGTGGTTGGACACGCAATCCATGGATGATGACAGACTGCACAGCAGTATATTTGTACGTGATTATGGATGTGCAACTCAATATAGACAACTGAAGATTCGTGCAAGCCATATATAGATTTACATTGCGATCCGCACTGTGCCATCGTGTGCAGCCTGACCGGGTGTGGCAAGACGGCATTCATGCTGGACATGCTGGAACGTTACTATCGTGACGTGTTCGACCACAGCGTCATTATCTGCCCTACTTTAGATGTACACAGAGAAACTGTGGGTGATGACGGACCCAGACGTGGACAAAATCAATCCGGGAACAGACCTTCAGGACTGGTTGCACGCTTACCACAACAAGTTTAAAGGGGAATCGATCCTGTTCATCCTGGACGACTGCAGCGCCAACAAGGAAATCGTGCAAAAAAGAGACGTGCTGTCGTACCTGGGCTTCTTGGGCTGGCACGTGAAAGACAGCGTTTGAGTGCTGACGTAGAAATTCAACTTGGTGCTGAAAGACTTAAGGGAACACACGCGACGGTTCGCCATATTTCACTGCAAGGACAGGGATTCGTTCGAGCAATGCTTGCGAGAAAACGACATGATCCCAACACAGCGTTTGAGTGCTGACGTAGAAATTCAACTTGGTGCTGAAAAACTTAAGGGAATACACGCGGTGGGTCGCCATATTTCACTGCAAGGACAGGGATTCGTTCGAGCAATGCTTGCGAGAAAACGACGGATCCCAACAAACCAAGGAGGAGAACAAGTGAAGAAACTGTTAACCAAACCAACTGCTTAGCAAACTGCTTGAAATTGTTTATATATATCTAGTCTGCTAGACATAGCAAGCAGTCAGTTTACCATGGCGACCTCTTTTTAACTATCATTTCGTTGTGTTTCGCGTGCGTCTAATTTTATTTATTTATATTTAAAAATCGTTTGTTACATTATAAGATAGAGTGCAACGGAGAGCTCGAACAAATGATGATGGATGCCGATAATAATAAGCGAGAGAGACTTGTGGTGCTCGCGATCTGTGGCAAAGCCAAACGCTGAAATGACGAAAACCATAGGTTCGGCCATGACTCAGATATACACCGGCATAGCATCGTACTTCCTACCCATTCCACCGGAACGTCGACTTTACCTGTGGGAAGATCTCAAGAAAGATCCGTTCATCGAACACGCTTTGAGCTACATCAGCCCGACTGTACCACAGATACGGCATGTTTTGGCTCCTGTAACCGCGGCAATCATTACGGCAAAGCATTATCAATTTAAAGAAGAAGAAAATAATAATAATAATGTACAACATGGATGCTGCCCCGCAACAGAAGGAAACGCTGACAACACCAGAGGAAAGCAATGCCAATTCTACAAACGTCGCCGCCTGTAGAAAAGGTGGTTTAGCCAAGCACCACAAAAATAGTTATTGTCCGACTCTCCTATAAACTATGTAACAACAAAATGATAACAAAGTAGAGAATTGGATTAACAAAGGCCAGGTTTGGAAGGCAAAGGCGGACGCAGGGTGAAGCCAAAGTGATTTTATGACCTGCTCTCCATTGGACCCTGAACAGACGAGACAGGTAGCAGCAATGTTTTGAACGCTATTTTGACCACCCGAAGGTTTGAAGTAGCCTCTATTGGAAAATAGACAGCCTAGCAGCAGCAGCGAGGTAAAAATCAAGCGAGAGATTGGTCCCGCATCAGCCCAGAACCTCGCGACTGAGCACTGAAAGTGCTGCGCCATCCACACCGAAATAAAGTAGAAAGTGTTACGTACTGTTATGTTTTGGTAGAATTGATAATGTAAAATAATGGAGGAATACACACAGGAGGACTCCACCAAGTTTGCCAATGAAAGTACCAGATAAATGATTTATGATGAACTTATGCTGCAGCGAATGTCATCACAGAAAATGTGTACCCCATCACTGATGTAGTGATCTATACCTGGGTAGATAAAGTCGTGACGTATGACTTCACCGTCGATTGTCCTCATAAGATTGGCAACACGCCTATTCAGCTTCTTATGGCCAAGTTCAACACAGTGAATGTCTCTAGCATATCGCCAGCAACACCGCGGCAACATATTGCACAACAGGAGCCTGGTGTGGGGAAGCCGCAACCGAGTGTACAGTAGCTGCTCGTTGATCTGCTCAAAGAGCTCCCGGCTGGTGGTGACTCCGAGGTCGTTTGAGCCCAGGTGTAATACTAGGATCAGATCATCTATTGCCGACCTGTAATGACACCATGACCAGCCACCCTTGACACGCACAGGTCTCGCTCTTGCCAGGTAGCTGTCACCAACTACCCACACACCTACAACGATTACGCAATTTGTCAGTATAATTATTGAAGCAGTTTACATTCTTATATATTGGAGATAACAATCAGATGACCATCAAACAAATATCTTAATAGTCTCTGCATCAACACCATTCATAGCTGCCGTAGTAGCAGCCCCTATTCTGAAAGAGTGAGAAGTGAATTTACGATGCCCCACGTCAAGATGACTGATGGCTTTCTGCAGCACTGTCTGAAACTGAAATCTAGTTAGTTGTTTGCCATCAAAGTGAAGGAAAAGATAAGGGGAAGCAGTCGGTCGCGATTTTAAATATGTTACCATGGCAGCGATGGGACATAGCGGAGAATATGGAATAGCTTTGATGTGGATAGAAGTACCTTTACCTGTTTGATCAGTCTTAGAATATTGAAGTGTGACATGCATGGCCGCTGCGTTACCCGTAATCTTTACATCATTAATAGTGAGAGACCTATGCGACGTGTCAGAAAGGAGGTAGGTACCAACTCACTTATCCTGAAGAAACCGAAAAAGGCCATTGTATATGCTGCTTTAAAAATATTGCATTCATAAACAGAAGAACAAACAATATGAAGAACGTTGGAAATTGATATTAATATTTCTACTGTGATTGGGCATCGACAGTCTTTGGCCCTAGCTGCTTTGCTGAATCCTAAGAGCGTCTTCCACACCAGGAAATGTTGGGATGCATCCTGCATGTCGTGCCAATTGTGCAAGGTTCCCAGTGCTGAGATATAGGCGTTGGCCGTTCTAGACGATTTACCCTGCAATGACAATGCTGACAAGTAATACATGATATGATGAAGCGGTGCCGGCCATGTAGATGGGAGACAAAGTGACACTCTGAATTTGTTGAAAGACTGTAACGCTGTATGATAGGTCCTCCAAGTGTTTCTGGATAGTGACACGTCCAACACTCCAGTCTTAGATGTCCCAGATGTCCGATGGTAGTGGTGTTGCTGTTGAGTCTGTTTGTGGTGCTGCTTCCCGGAAACGATCCCACTTTACCATACGCCTAACTCCCATGGAAGTATACCCCGTACCCACACGAACTGGCAGCATCTGTGAAAAGCTCTATTTCGGTTGACGTGATCCACTCTTCACTCTGAAACACAGATGTACCATTATGGTTGAGGAGAAATGTTTGCCAGACCTTAAGATTTTTTTTCACTCCCCTGGTAATCCTGACTCGGTGATATTGATTGCGTCGTACAAGCGCTTGCAGAAAGCTCTGCCCACTGGGATAGCACGTGTAATGAACTGGAGTCTACCGACTAATGATTGCACTTCTACTACTCGTATTTTCTTTCTACTGGTCGTGTGGATTGCTTGTATCTGCCGGGTGACTTCTGTTATTTTCTCCACCGGTATTGTCACCTCCATAGCTACAGTGTCTATCCTCAGGCCCAAAAATGTGATTGTAGTGGAGGGTCCGACAGTTTTGTCATTCGCAAAATGAAATCTGTCGCCGCCGAATCAGCAGCGGCACGTCAACAGTGGGTGTATCAATCACCCACTGTTGAATCGTTCTCGTGATTTGTCAGTTTGTGAAGAAACTATTAGTTTTGGTATGCAATGAATATATATATGTGACTGTGAGTGTAAACGCAAAGTTAGCGCATCATGTAGCATGAATCAAGCCCGTCAATATGTCAGAGTTGTATTTCTCGTATACCAGCCATCACCTCCAATTTCACAGCCTAAATTCGCCATGTTCTCTCACGAACACCCACTTTTAATTTAATATCAGAGTCGTGGTGGCTGTGCAGTCTGAGTAGCACATAACCTCCTGTCACATGGCTAGGGTATCCAGATCACAAAAGTTTCAGCTGCTACTGCAATTCGAACGCTGGACCTCAGTATTGTGAACTCAGCTCTGTTACCGTCACACTATGAAGGCCACTGATAGACTTCACCGATTGATAGCTACTTATCGATCCGAACTGTACCCCTGGCGATAGAGAGAGATGGTCCATCATCATTCCACCCATATTTTTACTCCCGCAGGAACAATGGATCATACAAAATATGAGGGACCTGGTCCAAAACTATCATTACATAACGTAGCCGACCTGGCAGCCAGCGGAAGACAATCCCCTTCCGCTATTCTGTTTTCTACTGGTCGACCATTTGTAATGCATTACACGTGACAATGAACATTTGGGTATATGGAAGGATACATTTCTCATTTGTCCCACAATTTCAATACCGAATTTCTGACGAAGACGAACACATTTTTATGGATTGACAACTTCTTTATTGCAATAGATGTCAACCAATAAAATTGGCTCCTCTTCATCATACCAGCTTCTAAATGCTGCTTCATGAAGGGGGAAATATCATTTACGAATACACTGTTCCTTCTTTCTCAGCTGACTATTGACGAGCTGTATTCGGGACATATATCTACGTTCGACTACCATTCCTGGCTTGATGATGATGATGGTGCCATAAGCACTACGCTGCAGCTGACATGCACCTACAACCATGTCAGCACCTAGGTTAGGAGAGGTTGGTAGCGTTCACGATTCCTAGCTCAGGACAAACTTATGTCAATATTGTTTAACGCCGCACTTCAGCTATATGGCGGCGGTTTGTAAATAATCGAGTCTGGACCAAACGATCCAGAGACCACTGAGCATTGATCAGACAATTGGGATACGATGACATGTGTCAACCAAGTCCGACCACCCGATCGCGATAGTCGCCTCTTACGGCAAGCATGGGTTGCTGAAGACCAATTCGAACCCGGATCTTCACGGGGCTTCACAATTACTTGATATCTGTGTAAACAAGAGGGCAAATGATTTCATGACTACACTAAATGCCACAAGAAACGTTACCCTCTTTCCTTATTGACAGAGTTACGTATTTGACGTCAAAATAAAATAACCTAGACATTTGTGATAACAGGCCAATTATTGCAGAATACTGTTNNNNGGTGTCTATTTATCATGTACACAAAACCCAAGAAAAATCAAGAGTGGGGAAATATGTTTTGGGGGGTATCCTAAAAAGGTCCCAAAGCTTTGTTTTCAGCATACTACACAAAAACAGTTGTAAGAAGATAGCACCGTTGCTATGTAAACAAACAGCTGTCAACTGCCAAGCTCCTGTCAAAGTGGACCAAATCTGGGTATGTATGAGTAAAATTGAACACAGACATTTACCA
>VKKT01003049.1:61974-72825 GCA_008038995.1 Haliotis laevigata | reverse complement strand
ATGTGTCTGATTATACATACATGTATGTGTCTAATTAAACATGTGTCTATTTTATACATATGTGCCTAATTATACGTATGTGTCTAATTATACATATGTGTCTGATTATACATATGTGTCTTATTATACATATGTGCCTAATTATACATATGTGTCTAATTATGCATGCCCCTTCCCCGGCAGTGTGTCATATTTGTCGATCACGAATGCCTTCACGGCTTTGCTTAAAAGGAGTCATAATAGTATGTCTCCTGCTGTGAGCCATTGCTGGTTTACGATGCTTAACATTAGCTATCCTGGCATGCTTTCAGTTTATTGTGTGTCTGATTACATGTAATTAGAACTAAACAAATATATACTGGACAAAATAAGTTAGGGATATTGGTATTTTTATGGTTAATATTTTACCAGTGTGTCAATAAAAAAATTGATCATTATTCATAATTTCAAAATTGACATACATCCCTGTCTATTTTTGTCAAGTATATATTAAATATATAGATTACGTATAACTATAAATAAATATATCGTTTAACTCTAAAGCATGATTGCATTAAGCCAGTTGTGTCAGAACCTGCCTGCCTACACAATATATAATGAACAGTCATTTATGTCGGTCCAACAGTGGGACTATACTTTGGCCTTAGCTTGAAGCGACAAAATTTACGTCAACATCTTAGAGGCACGTTATCATTTGTCAAACCAGAAATGGAAGCGATACTTACTACCAAACACAAACGTAAATGTGAGCTACTTAATACTCTTTGCAGGAAATATCGGTTTCATGATACAACAATCTGTCACCATAAAATATCATTTACTGGCACAGGATACGCTAACGTTTTGCAATCACGTGGTATCACCACTACTTAATAGTGATCATCAATACATTCTCATCTTACAGTTAGAATCGTCAAATGGATTTCAGTAGAGGTGTGATTATTGAAAAGAAATGGCACAAGTAAACGTTCAAGAGAGCATGATTTGGAAACGAATAAGGATCCATGTACAAATATAATTTTGAATTCTTTTGACATTTAGCCTATAGATACATTATATCCATCTTCAATTCGTTCATCTTGTGTACACTTTACATGGGGGATATCCACTGTTGACATAAATATCAGTGGAAAAGCTACTGCGCATGTGGCTATACGTCTTTAGACAAAATATTGAAATAAGCCACTATACAGGTATAATTTTGTTATCTTAAATTCTAATAAGTTTATAAATTAAAATTTTTATCAATAAAATATTAACCTCCTGTATGGGAATTAAACGAAAATATATATGCACTCAATCGACCATGAATATAACTTCGTAAAGTGGGATTCGTTTCACATGAAATTTTTACAGATGGGAAATTACTGTTTATGATACGTTCATATTCATATCACGTTATATCTACGCAAAGAGAAGTGGGAAAAAAGAGCCACAAACGACTGGGAAACCATTTCGCCGCGGGCTTATTGATAGCTTCAACGAAGAGAAGTGACAAGTCTCGCGGAGTAATATGTCTGTTTGCTTCCACGCATGCCCAGAGGCAAATAGAATACCGGTCCCGGTGTATAAGCATTCATCATAGGTAGGTCGGCTTAGCTTTATGTCACCCTGTGGCTGCGGAGAAGACAAGTTGGTAGACTTTATTGCCAGAACAGGATCTAAACGTGTCGTTTAATCTTATAACCTATAAAACCGTGTATTCATAATTTTATGATGCTAACCTGTTCCACTAACATGAACACTTGTCGTTTGTTGTCAACAAAGACAGCATTGTTGAAATTACAGTCTGGTATTGTGTCAAAACAGATTTCTTATTCGAAACGCATTTAATGTTTTAAAGTGAGTGAGTGAGTTTTGGTTACGCCGCTTTTAGCAATATTCCAGCAATACTACGACGGGGGACACCAGAAATGGGCTTCACACATTGTACCCATGTGAGGAATCGAACCCGGGTCTTCGGCGTGAGGAGCGAAAGCTATAACCACTGGGCTACCCCCACCGCTCCCTTAATGTTTTAATGGCTGTAGGACATGTGCAAGCATTGGTCTCAAATTCTCTTTTAATGTTTCAGGACAATGTTCTTGAAGATGAAAGGAATTTAGTTTAAGTACTAACTATAATGACTCACCATTGGCGTAAGCTAGAATAAGAAGAGAAATTTAATTAGTCACTGTGCAGTGGGTTTATATCAATGTTAAACCTGTGCAGGGTTTTAGTGTCTGTCGTTTCTCTCTATATTGATGTTGGCGGCGCTACTGCGATCACGGATCTTGGGAAATCCACATTAGAATGTAAGTGTGGCGTTCTCACGGTCCGCGCCCACAACCACCGGCCATCTTCATCTGTGACGTCACTTCTGCTAATGGGATCTCCGTGATAGGCGTTTTAGTGCGGACACACATGTAAGTGAAATTGTGCAGAGTCACTTGTTCCTTGTACCTTGCAGGAACGGCAGTTTCAAACTTGTGCCACTTTTAAAGAAGTTATTCGTGAATGTGCAAGACGTCGGAAGTGTGCGGCTTAAGTGGATAATGACTGAGTATCTAGTTTCATAGAAAGGGCATATGTTATAAAATCGTTTTCTATGATATTTGATTCTGCAGATAAATTTTGAATTCCTGTAATATAACTTAAACTCAATTAATTTGTAAAAATTATAGCTATGACAAGCCTACTTTACTAGTAAAGTTGAAAAGTGGCCAAACTGAAACTATAAAATCAATGTGCACATGCAATCATTCCAGTGAGTGTTTGAACAAATTTGTGTAACAAAGGGTGCATTCCTGAACCAAAATGCAATGGCCAACGAAATTGTGTGTGCAAATAGCTCTTGTTCCACGAACAGGAGCGTCAGTGAACGGTGGCAAATGTGCAGAGAGAATGGCGATGTGACTGCAGCTCGGTTTGTGAGTGAGTGACCTTTTACTTTTTTACTTTAACAAAATAATGCAGTGGTGACGTTGACAGTGCAAATAATTCAAGTGAGTGAGTGGGTGTGACGTGGCATGCAACATAATTTCAGTTACATCATAGCGTCATTTAACTTTGTTAGCTAACGTTGTTAATATAATATAAAGATATACATACACTCACCAAATTGTGAACCTGAATATTTCATTTTTTGTTATTTTATTGTGAAAGAAAATGACGATCCGATCCTGGTCTTGTAATGTTTGACGCAGGCGGCGACATTGCGATCACGGATCTTGGGAAATCCACTGTCAAATAGATTGTGGCGCCCCCACGACCCGCGTCCACAACCACCGACCATCTTCTTCTGTGACGTCATCTTCTGTGATGTCATGTTCTGTGACGTCATTTGTTTACAGACAATTTCTTACCAAAAAGCATACTGAAAACAGCTGAGTTGGTGGTACTGTACAAGTATATTTAAAAGATTAATTACAGGAGAGTAAGGTGTACATGTTGGAAACAAATGTTTAACTCAGCTTGGGAGACCTTGAACAAATGAGCATCAGAATCTCTGGTTCGTAGTTGCAACGTTGCTGACGGATTGCACGAGCAAGTAGTTGACGTAGTCCCGGGATTATAGACAACCTGGGACCCCATCAACTTACTGCACGTAGAACCCAAACATCTCTGGAACGATGAGCCACCCAAATGGAACGAAGTCATTTGAGAATATCCACTGCAGGCCCTGAAACAGATTTATAGGCAATAACACTTGCTGTGGCATACAAGATCAAACAATTAAAACCTCACATAACACAAATAGTATGCTAATACTATATACAGCTTATCAGTAAGCGTATAAATGAATTATTAGGACAAACACCAAAAGTTCTCAAAGTCTAACAGAGACGAGGCACGTCTGACCACGTCTAACCGCACGAGAAAAGGACGCGATCTCGTAGCCTCTCGTCGAAAGACGAGATCCCGTTAATGTATGAGCGACAAGATTAATATTCTGGCTTTCTGCGCCGGAGGGGAAATGGAGGCCGTTCAAATAATAAAACCAAGCGACATTTTATGGGATGGGTTTGCGGACCTCCGGGCTGTGCACTGTGTCTGCTCAGCAACAGCAGTGCATTAATCATTTTGGGACACAGGCTGTGGACGCGAATTTGAATTTTAAATTTTGGTTAAGCTCTTAAGATGCATACTGTTTTAAACGTTAAGTTTGTGAGATAATGAAGCTCAATCTTACATTTATGACCAAATGCAACAATTTAACATGTCACTTTCAACATTCAATGATGGTTTCACAATTAACAGTATGAAATTTGTACAAAATGAAATAATTTTACAATATATTTGAACTTGTTTCGAATATTGTGTTTGACAAAAGTATGAGATACACCTAATGTAACTTATAAATAATTTATATATTTCTTCAAAATGAAGATTTTCGCTGATAAAGATATATCTTTAAGCGATGTAACCATAGAAACAATGATTTGGACAAATAGATAACCATCCTATATACGGATATATCTCAAGGTGCCATACTTGTCATGTGATGTACGGCATTTCGTTTAACGCATGGTCGCAGTTTACTCGTCGATATGCCTTTGGCAATGTACAGCTATTCCCACAAAGATAACGATCCCGGACTTCACGGAGTAAAGGTGCTACAGTTTCAAGCATGTCTGTGGCTCAGTATATTCCTATTTCTGACATATTTAAAGACGGAATTTATGAAACAAAACATAACTATCCAACAGTTTCTTAATCTAAATGGAAATGTAGTTTAACACGTTTTAAACACATCTTTATCTCGTTTAAGGTAAACTACACTTTAATCTTTCTACAACTTGAACAATTGGTTTATATAATTCGAATTTTTGTAGCTTGTTTCATCTACGTATTTTAACGCTACGAATTGTTGCAATATTGTATAGACGGCCTAGAACAAAATTTTACCTACATGTTAAATATGCTGGATGTAATACGCTATGCTTTAAATCGTCATACCTGATCAAATCGGCAGCCCTAAGTAGAAGGTAAGGTTAGACGAATATAGGAAAATTCATATCAAAAGTGTCTGAAATACCTGTAGCAAACCTGCTCCTGGCTGCTGTGCTCATATCCGAATTGCTGAGAAGACTGGAGGAAGATGATGGTGGATACCGATACTCTACCCTATTTATGCGAGACGCTCAGGTAATCCGTATACCCGCCTCAAGGTATCACAGGTAAATCGACCACTAAGGATCGACCTTTTCGATCACGTTTGATCGTAATGATTGGCCATCAATCAATGGAAACATCGGTCCAGGCGATACGGTGGAGTTTAAGACGTGCCCGAGGCTGTGTGTGTGACACAATATAGGTAAGCGTAGGCCCTGTATCTGACCCTGCCTTAAAACAATGGGATAATGGGGCTATTGTCTTCTTAATATGCTTCCCTTTGAAGAGTTTATTTATCATTGAAATCCCCTTGGGACTTAGGTGACTGACACTGTCGATTGTGAAGTGTTGTAAAACTGCCATAAGGTTTTGAGACTAGGAAGTGATTATTTATATTATTTAAGAGTTTAACAGATTTTGTTTTGTTTTTCTTCTACACGAATCGTGACTTCGATATTTAATTAAAACAACTTTGACATGGCAGTGTTTGCATTCGATGTGCTGTTGGTCATGCCTAATTGACTTTCATATTTAGACTTAGCTAGTATTTCTTAAAGGTATTGCTCCAGTATCAATTTATTGATATTTAGACTTAGGTAGTATTTCTTAAAGGTATTGCCCAAGTATCAAATTATTGATATTTAATGATCACCATAGTAATACTTTCATGTTTCATCATTACAAAAAAATGTAATAAATAAGAAACATGACCTCATCAATGTTTTCTAAATTATTACACAATTATTCCAACCGAGTATTTTGCATATGAACATTGCCTCATAAACGGATTGATCCAGAATATCAGGTAAAGAGATCAAAATAGTTTATTGCAAAATATATTTAATAGTGCAGTAACTATTTGTTGTTGTGTTAATGCAGTATCTCATCTGTCAGAAGTCCACATGGCAATGATAAATAAACATAGCTTGCGTGCCACAGAACCCTAATACATCTTCGTCGGGCACATTCCAGGTGAATGCCATGAGAAAAACGATAAACACTACAAGTGACACATGGTATGATCATAAATAAACCTTCTCCGTGTTGGTTGATATCATTAATCTCAAAGATAATAACAAGAGTTAAGAAACAGGTTATATAGCACTGTTTACACGAACTCAAGAGTACCACCAATTTTTGTTCGTTATAACCGTAGTATGACTAAAATATGCAACAAGTGTCCGGGACACAGTTCGCTATATCCGTCTGTTCGATGTAAACGTAGTTTTCTGTTGCTCCTTTTGCTTCGGTGACAATTTTCTTAAACTGTTTCATCACATACAGTATGCTTGTACCGTCCTAACATATAAAACATGCATCTAATGATCTGTGTTCCATTGACTGTTAGAATCAACTGCTCTGAGGCATGACCGTTATCATTCACTAAGTTATAGTGTTGGGAATTGGTCGAAATCTCACAATTGATGATTGCTTCATTACCAACGAACAATCATCGACAAAAATTGGTTAGCGTCATTTTTCATATTTTCCTATCCAAGTTGTTATTGCAAATATGTATAACATGATGCAACTTGCTGCTTTAAAGTGATGACTAATATTATAATGAACATAAACTTCCCGGAGTCTTCAAGGAATATTCAGTCATGATTTTTCAGTTAGTGAAGTGAGTTTTCTAAGAATTAAACACGTTTTCAGGCCCTGATAACTTCAACGATATGTTCGATTGTCAAGTATTTCAAAGACTAAGACAGTAGTTCCAAAATCGTTTATGTTCGATTATGAGAAAATGTGATCGATTACTTAGTTATATGGGTTTTTTCTCCAACAGCAATATGTCTTCTTAAATAAGTATTCTAAATCTGTACCAAGTCACGAACACGATGAGGTTTCTTATTCTATGACCAACGGAGGAGATTGAAAAGTCTCCTAAAACTCCTTCATAGTTTGAATAATTCAATTGATAAAACTATCAGTCAATATGTATCCAAACAATGATTCACTTCTTTGAACATACTGACAACTATATACAAGTGTATCTCCTGGAGTGTTTGTTTTCGAGAAATATACGAAATTGTATTAATTGGGCAAGTAATGTGTTTTAATACTGCTGAAACAAATATATACCGATGATATAGTCACAATTACATGTGACTCAGCTTTTAGCAGACATTTCTTATGGATGTGGAAAAGTTTTTGCCGCGTCTATTTAGTAGTTTGTTTGTGTGGTTGACATTGATATAAAATGTTGTTTCTGGAGGATGCAATACTGTTTAAGAATCAAGGAATACTCGTGCATAATCAATCGGAAACATCGTAAACACAATCGGTTTTTAGTACAAATGGGCATAAGCCGACAAATATTAAAATCTAAAGTGACAGTCACGACTGTAGTGTCCCACATCCAAGTTTTTAGATGTACTTATAAACCTCGGGTTACTGTAAAGGAAAACAACCGAAATATTTGAGCATTCAAAGTTGGAATAGTTGCATATTTCACACCTGCCACTCACGACGTCATCATGGGTTGATTGATGGTATCCGCTGACTGACTGTGATGTATGTCCGTTACATAACACACCTTCGTAAACATCAATATATCACCACCGTAGTTGATGCATGTAAAGACAACGAGTTGTTGCTCTTTCAAGCAATGTCCGGCTTGCAAATACGTAAGAAATGTAATCATTACATTACGAAGCCGTTACAATTTTCAAAAGAGACAGCAGGTTTTGTGAGCACTGAATATGGGTGTTGTAGTACAGCAGTATTAAAATCGTAATGAACAGTGTGCATTCTGCAAATTTGTTCATGTCTTCATATGAATACTAAATACGATTTACAATCTACAACACGCGTCTTTAAGGAAACAAATCACAAGAGCAGTGTAACTGTACGGTATGTACAGTTAATGCAGAGGCATGAACAAAATATTATCCTTCATTGCTGATCCACTTGCTGACTGAGTTTGGTTTTACGCCACTTTTAGCAATATTCCAGCAACATCACGGCGGAGGACACCATAAATGAGCTTCACACATTGAACCCATGTGGGGATTCGAATCCGGATATTCGGCGTGACGAGCCAACGCTTTAACCACAAGGCTACCCCACCGCCCCGATTGTTGATCCAAGTATGTGTGGATGACTGAATTTCATTGCTGAAGTGGCCATGAGAAACGTGTGTGAGCGTGTGTGAGAGAGAGTGTTTGTGAGTGTGTTTTGTGACTGAGCGCGTGTGTGTGTACGTGCGTGTGCGTGTGTGCAATTTTAAGCTTGATATATACAATCGTAATCTCAGGATGGTTACAATGTGATAACAGTATGTTACATACTCCGAAGCCTATTCTCTAAATTTGATTTCTCTTTCTGCACGTGGAAAGGATATTGTACGTGTACATTGCAATTGTATATACACGACACAAAATACACACGAATATACACACATACACCCACACAGATATGGAAGTATGCTGACAGCATTTGTAGAGGTTGTATCACAAGCAGAATATGTGTTTCTTCACATTTTCTATTGAAATACAACCACTGCTTGGAGTGTGTGTGTGGACATACAGAGAGAGAGAGAGAGAGAGAGAGACAGACAGACAGACAGACAGACAGACAGACAGACAGACAGACAGACAGACAGACAGACAGACAGACAGATATTGATTAGAACCAAAGTGTGTAAAACATGTAAATATGCAAATTTTCTCATATTCATGTATGATCTCGCTTGAGTTAAATCCGTATTTTTAAACACACACATATATAAGTCATATGTTGTTACAATGGGATACAATGATGCATGCTCCCAAAATAGCATTAGTTAGCATCAATCGAACACTGAGTAGATGTGTGCTTAGACACGTAGTAGTCTGTACGCATTCCATTTACACATACGGTTTTAAGCAAAAGAAAATTTATAACATTTTGTCTTTTGATATAACATATGTTATATTTGGGATTACACTTTATATTACACTTTATATGTTACATTTGACCACTTTCTAAAATGGCATTGTGTATTTCACTGTCTTTTGATAGTTACATCTATCTTCATCTAACGAACATTGAAATTGAGCTATATGAAATGTCAAGTTAAACATTTTCCCGCAAATAAACCATTGTACAACGCTTATTAACATGATGCTTTGTGCATTTACCGGGATAATGTCAAGAGGTTGAATAATGCCTACATAAGATTGCAAATCTCAGATAAAATGCTGCAATGTACTGGATTATCTCCAGGTGCTTTATTTGCAACCCACAACCCTCAAATCCCCCCCCCCCCTACCCTGGGCAACCGATGTAGCGTCATTTCATTCCGGAATTGACTAAATCTTAAATTATTTTTGAATCAACTGACTAAATTAACGGGTTGATTATTTGTGTCATATTTGCCTTGCAAATGTCCAAATGTGTTTACTTCACATGTAATTTATTTCCTTCTCCCATAAATAAACAACGCCATGCTCCAAGTATTTCAAAATAAACAATAATTGGATCTCATTAACCTCAGTATCGTCAAATCAGTTAACCATGGGTAATTAATTAATCACTTGCACAAATGCCCTATGGCCATTCTAGTAATTAGAGCCGGCGACCACCATAGTCAGATAAGGTTATACGTACCTGTAGATTCGATAATGCCGAACATTTGTTTGAAGACTTTTAACAACATTTTCCGTCGATCCTGTGTCTGAATCTCAAAACACAAACCGGCTTCCTTTGCGATTCTCGGCGGATTCCAAACTGAGGGACTTGTAGGACTATTAATATTATCCCGAACTCTTGTCGCTGAGTTTTATGATAAGGAAATGGCTGACACTTTGGCTACATAAAATATATAAAAGTGGCAACTTGGTGACAGATCTGACGCTGGCTCTAGTGTTATTAATCATGTCATGTGATGAAATTCTTTTTATGCAAATTTTAGAATTTGCCTTTGAGAAATTGACAAAGGACAAAGGGAACAGTTTTCTTAAAGTATGTCATATTCCGCTGAGTAAGTGTACTGTTACCTTTCGTACCTTTACCTGTTTTAATAAAGTCATCTCACGATCTGAAATGCAAATATTCTGCAAACACACGTTACGAGAAAACATTTTTATATTATGTAATAGTACACCAAAAACTCAACTGTGTCTTTCTTGACAGAATACTGCTTTTTTCTACATGCAATGATAATAATACGTTTTATATATCATAATATGAAGTTATTTTAAAACTGAAAAAAGTCTGAAACACACTATGTTTAACATAGATAATTTTCTGGGTTTTATATGTTCATCAAATAACATCTTCTAAAATGTCAATTGAGCACACTATGTTTGTAGTGTCTGTGATAAATGCAAAAATATTATCAGAATAATATTTTACAATCCACCCTGAAATATAATTCAAAGTTCAATGTTCAATGTATTATATGTTCATATGCAGGTCACATGCAGTATTTCATTTATTCTGACAACACAGTTATTACATGAGGTATGCATTCTACAAAAACGGACCGCCTCCGTGGCGTAGTGGTTAGTGGGTCCGCCCGGATGCTGTACCCTCTAGACCATGAATGGTGGAAACTTGACAATCTCAATATTGCGTAGCTCGATGTTCATGCTGTTGATCACTGGGTTGTCTGGTCCAGACCGCCTCCGTGGTGTAGTGGTTAGAGCGTCCGCCCGGAGAGCAGGAGGTCGCGGGTTCGATCCCCGACCGCGTCATACCAAAAGACGTGAAAAAATGGTACTTGTTGGTCCCTGCCTGGCGCTCGGCATTAATGGGTACAACAAGGACTGG
>VKKT01003048.1:72574-82689 GCA_008038995.1 Haliotis laevigata | reverse complement strand
AAAAGCGGCGTAAAACCAAACTCAGTCAGTCAGTCAGTCCAATTATACAAAGTGACCCTTCAGGATTTGCGCAGAGTATATTATATTCGATAAATGGCAATGAAAAATTTAGATGGATGATTGTACTTAAGTGCAGGATTAAGTAATTCCCCGCGTTTCAATGATCACACGAAAGCTTTTTTAAGCACACATGTAAATGGCTAAATACCTTTCATCGGGATTAGATCCGTATAATTTCAATGACATCTCGTGTTAGTGGAAGTTAAACACTATGTACTGAGTTACATGACACCTGTGTTTTCCTATCAACTTGTAATTATTGTTTTGTCATCACACCGTGATTCCTGTAACTTCCCCGGCTATAAGCTATTAGCATTGTGGCAGTGAAATCCATTTGTTCGTGCTATAACACTAAAACTGTGCATTCGGGTAGGAGCTGAGTATTTCATACACCGAGTAGTAATGCCACTCTCTCTGTAAGCAACCGCACCAATCTGTTAATTATTTATAGTCGTTTCACACAAAGGTAATAGATATCACTGGCTGTCAGAGCGTTATTGTCGGTGGATACCGTTGAAAGAGCTGCACGTGGACAACAACTCCTGTACATGTCGACTGACCGAAGCCGAACCATTCCGATCACACTGGGGTATATTGCGTGAACATGACAGCCAGAATGATTCTGGTAAGTACCGAGTGACAAGATGATAACACAGTACCAAGATGTTGTCAAATTAGTACAAAAGTTTTCAGTACAAATGTTTGCCGTATTTCATGTGTTTTCAGTATTGCATTCGAAAGGTTTTGTGGCAGACATGTGAATGACATTGCGACATTTTGACTTACAAATATGTCCGATGCTGTTCCCTGTTTTGAAATTGTTCCCGTGTTCTGGCTCGTGTTCATGTTAACCTTATGATATAATCGGAACCGAACGGAGCTGTTGGCAGATTTTAACCCGACAAACACATGTGTAACAATGTGTCTCATTCCTGTACCAAAAACGGGAGACGAGAAGCAAGTTGTATTAAATGTCGCGTTCAAAATTAATTCCACTATATAGCGATGTTAAGTGTGCATGTGTGCTTGCGTATGCCAGCTAGTATAGGTGTGTCTCGCTACCTGTCCATGTCACTGTCACCGGAAAATTACAAAGGTGACCCTTTACAATAGCAGGTTACTGTTTAAATGGACACTCGACTCAGTGACATGAAACTGATTCCGAGCCGTCCAACCGAGCACCAGGCAGTGAAGAGTTGCCCCTGTGGTTTATGATCACAAAGTTTTTTTGGCATGAGCTTGTACATTAGTCAAGTCAGATATCCCCATCTGTGCAGATTAGAGTTTTTGATGAAGGCAGCTGACCGGTTACATTATGTGGGATTAATGTGTGAAAACAATCTGCATGAACAAGCAGCATACATGACTCTGTCCTGCATGAAAAGAAACAAATTCTTTGGGTTTTTTATATTTAACAAATATAAGAACAGCCACGTCAGTAATGAATCTCTGAATCCCGGCGTTGGGCGATGGGCCATTGGCCATTGGCAATGGGCGATGGGCGATGGGTGATTGGTGATGGGCGATGGGCGATTGGCCAGAGGCGATGGGCAATGGAAGATGGGAGATGGCTGATGGCTGATGGGCGATATGTGGAAAAATCTCTATATCTTTCAATCTCTGTGATATACTAGTTTTAATGACCTTTGCCGACAGAGTTTATATTATAACATTATAAAATATATACGTATGAACTGTTTTAGTCACAATATGGCTGAAATATTGCCAAAATGACTTTAAATTTAAATTCACTCACTCTCTAGTATTTAAACTGAGAGGAGATAATGTGAATATATTTGGTTTAAATGAGCAGTGCACCTGTTGTGTTTCACTGACGTCCAGTGATCCATTGACGCAATGTTTACAGCAATGTCTTCAACGATCACTGGAAACAACAAACCGTCGTTTAACAAAAAAACACACAAAAAAAACTGAATTTTAAAAATTAAAATCAATTAAGTGGTGAGCCTCCCAATCGAGTCGAGTTTTCCAGGCGTGAAATGGACGGAAAACGATGCTTTCTGCTTAGCTTTGTACAATTACTTTGGACCTGGTCCCTGAGGGATGTGGTGCCTAAGACTTCCCTTGAGGGACAGTAGGTGTCTGGCGGCTGCCGTGCTCGTAGATCTGTCCCGTCAGGTTTGCTAACACGTTTCAGAACACGTGACTTGTCAGTTGAATTCAGACAGCCGTCAAGAAGTCACACAATACCATGCTGCCAAGTCTATTGAGATCACATTCCCTCCGGTATACACATATACATATATAGGATAATCAGAATTGTATTTTTATGACAACATTGAAACAACTTTAACCATAAAAATACGAGATGCTGCTCTACTTATCGCGAAGCGCCATATACAAATGTATTTTCCATTGGCTTAAGATTGGTGTTTGTAGTTACTAGAGTACCTATGATTTACAGGTCTTTTTTTACAATAGACCATGCTTCGTGCCGACATCTTATGATGAAAGAATAATAGATGACTTTAACAGATCTGACCGTCTTTTCATAGAATATGAAGATTTTCATGTTAGTTTCATACCTTATTTTATTGGTTTTAAATAGTTCACGAGGTACATTTTGTTTTATTCTTTCAATCGTGTTTATAATTGATTAATAAGGAATAGCCATTATAATAGCATACCCGTATAACTCTCTGTGGTTTCGGGACGGCGGGGCAGCCAGGTGGTTCAAGAGTTCGCTCGTCGCGCTGGAGACACATGGGTGCAATGTTTGAAGCCCAAATCGGGTGTCCCCCGTCGTGATTTTGCTGGAATATCGTTAAAACGGCGTAAAGCCATACTCACGCACTGTGTTGTTTCACTGATGGGATTTTTGGCCAGTTTTAACTACACCCATCTCTGGATTTAGTTTAGTTCAAGATTAATTGTTGGACGAATTTCAAATGACGCTTAGGATGAAGCCTTCGATACTACAATAAGATCCTTGTCCAAACCAACGCAGTTACACAAACCTTCTCGATACAATTCCCTATTTTAGTGTGCTCCAATGTGTTTTTTAAGACCACATTCGTTGCCGTTGTATGAGTTAAGGGTGGATCCCATCAGTGAGCCAGTTCCACTCGCCTCGTTGTAAGCCTTTTTCTTACCACTACCATAAATGACATGGATCCACTCTCATTCTTTAACGCGTACGTATATAATTTTAATATTTCAGATACGTTTAACGAAAAGCGTCTACGCCATTTATTCAAAGTTTCAGGGGTCTGGCGAGAAATTGTCTACTGATGGAAGGATAGTTTGTAGCGTTTCGTTTGTCATTCTCTATTATATACCCATGTAAGCTTAGGATAGTTATACTGGGGTGCAATACGGATGACGTGTTCCAATTCCGTATTGCACGCCAGGTTCCGTATTGAACCCCTGTTTGCCGCTATGATTTGTTTTATTACAAACATGCAAGATAAGCGTGTACATGATAAACATAGAACGTCATACCAGTGCATTTGGATGTTTTGTATTGAACTCTAAGATTTCACGGGAGCAGGAAACAACTCGTTCTTCTCCCTTGTCTTCTCCCTTGTCTTCTTCTCGTTCAATACAAAACATCCAAATGCAATAGCATGATATTCTACATACATGTATCTATATGACAGAATCCCACAAACTATATTCAAATACGATGGCGGTTAACATATATGATTTGGAAACGCGTTGCAAAGGAAAATGTTGAGGATTTCAATAAAAAATATCAAATCGATTAGACACACAAAGGAAACATAGTGGAACTCTGGACATTGATATCCTCAGTTTGGTAAGCTGATATTTGGCATCAAGTGTTCGACAATTTCATTCAGAAATGTTTTCTATAATGAGCGAGGTGTACAGTCTAAATCTGAGCCAAAACAGATATCTCCCTGACGCTGACTGCCTTAATACGAATGGTTTTAGAAACTAACAGTCGTTTCGTTATGTACATAAGGCAACATGAGAATGACACCGCGATGAGTGACTGAAGGTGACACCACGTGAAAATGAAGACCTGTAAAAGTAGCTTTTTGTTTAGATTTCAGCAACATGTCCATAACACGGACATAAAAGGCTAATGATGGAACAAAATGAACATAAAGCCTCAGTAAAGCGAATCAAACCTGGAGAAACTGGACGATACTGTTTATTCATAAAAACATCACAGATAAAAGTTATAAATATTGGATTAAGTTATGAAGAATGAATGTTTCACCTCATCCTTTACTTTGTTGTGAAATGCTTCAATACATGACGAACATGTAATAACACGATGTTATTTACAAGTGGTTTTAGCTATGCATGGATTATGCAAGATGTTGGTAATGCCAATATTTGTATATCTACATTCAGAAGACGTTTGATTCCCCACATTCAATCCTGGCAGCAAAGTATTGAATCATCAACATATTTGTCACACTATTTAAGTATAAAGAACTTTTTCCAAAGGGAAACATATACCTATAAACTTGAAAATAGAAACTTAGTTAGGTCGATGTGTAAATTTCGAATATCTCGTCATGATTTCAGAGTTAATCAACAACATAAAAGGAAAGCCAATGACAATTCTGATATAGAATCTTTGTCTTTTCACAATGATATGAATGTGGTAGAAAATGAATACTATGTTTTCTATATTTGTAATAGATATTCTCTTCTCCGTTATGAATACTTCTTACACATCGAAAAAATTGTAAAACTAGATTAACATTAAAAGACATATTAAACACACCTGATGCAAATATACTACGTTTAACATCTATATATTTGCTACAAATATTTAGTTTAAGATCTTCTTAATATATTTTTGGTCATGTGAGAATGATTGTATACCTTACAATACAATTGTACTATGGGCCATGTGGCCCAAACTACGGAATAAACTTGATTGAGTAATGCCTATCAAACTTACACAAGTGCACCACCAATATTGTCTTTTAATAGTTTGCTCAATCAGCCTGACCTGATCAAATGAATACTAATGTATTGCGTGACAGTGTCACAACTGGTTTGGTCTATTATTGTGAAGGGGTGCACCTTTGTCAGTTGATTGTTATCATGGTCCAACAGCCGAGACAAGTCGTATTCAATACAGCCAAGGAGACATTTGGTACATAGTAACGCATTTGGGTTATCATAACATTCAAATCTATTTAACTGAACTTTCAATTTATGGGATGCATAGCGAAACTTACAATATACCCTCAACAGGTCTTTTTCGGGAAACAATTCAAGAATATACTTTTCAACATCCAAAACAGATTTAAAACCATTGTAATGTTTTAGAAATGATGACCCTGAGATCTTCAATTGCAATTTTGGAATTGTACGTATCTACATCTTTGTGAAAACAAATTCATGAAACCGTTAATACTACCGCAATCTTGAGTGAACCATACGTATGAAAAGCAAGTTTCAAACAATAATATTCGAATGTGAGAATCCCAACATACTTTATCCTGTTCATCAAAATATTTCAGCATTTCATAACTAGCCCTGGGATACGCTGATCTATCCATTCGAATAAGTCTGCACCAGTATCTAATACAACGACTATAATAATTAACACACAAATAACTTCTGCCTGTATCACCTAGAACTGCATTGCTTGATGTTCTTCTGGAGACCCCAAGACACTTCTTTGAAAAATAAGTTTGAACCTTTTCTGTTGACTGCCTGAATGTATGGCCCCATATGTCTGAGCTGTATAAGAGGATTGGAGAAACTGTTCAATCAAATATTTCAGTTACAGAATGAAATGGTAACGATGGGAGATATGTCATTAATCTGTAAACAGGAAACAGCGCCTTCTTGGTCTGAATAGCCAGAGATTCACTCGCACTGGACCAAATCAATCTTGAGGAAAATATGAGTCCTTAATATTTATAATACGAAACACACTACAATTCTGTACCAGCATAAAACCGCCGCTCTGTCATTTTTAATGAGCCACCATTTCTAAATGTCACTACATTTGACATATCCAAATTTACTTCAAAGCCCCATTCAATACAAGCTTTCCGAAGAAAGTCTAATTTCCATTGTAATCCTAAAATTGTATCATCGACCAAAGTAAGATCATCGGCAAATAAAAGTAACAAAATTTCCTTCAATTTTTCTTCTTGAAGTTTTCTTCTTCTCCAAGTTCAAATTCTGCCACTAGCTCGTTAATAAAGAGGATAAAGAGAACTGGGCTTAACATGCATCCCTGTCGAACACCAGCACAAGTAATAAAACTATCTGTTCTACCTTCTTTCCCCTTGACACAAGCCTTGACCTTTGAGTACATATCGTGAAGAACATTAAATAAATTGCCACCTATACCCCTTTCATGAAGAACATGCATAAATTTTTGTCCATTTACTAAATCAAAGGTTTTGCGGAAGTCGATGACGGCTACATAAAAACGATGTTTTGGTTTCCTCAAATATTTCTGACACAGTGCTTGTAAAGTAAATATGTTATCAACTGTAGAATCATTACTTATAAAGTCAGCTTGCGATTCATAAATAATACCATTTATTTCGATGCATATGTAGAATAGCTCAGATCAAGCTGAACAAGGTATAGTTTCTTGGGTCTCACATTCAGTGTCCAGTATGTGGTCAGCACTTCATGTTTCCCTGGGCAGTTGTTGCATCATGTGATATTGGGGATTGTCAAACAGATAATATATAGGCTATAAGGGAGGATGTCTCTAGGACAATAAAAGGTCTTATTAGATAAATATCGAAGATACTATCAATCATACAAGAAACAAATAGGTGTACATGTTCTCTGCTGAGAGTGACGACCATTCTCTCGCTGTACATGTCGATGTCAGTTAACGACGTTATTTGTTTGTAAATCCAATTGCAAGAACACGGCCAGTAAACGTCCAGTGATTAACATCATAAGCATCGAACCTATGCACTTGGAATACGATGACATATGTCAACCGCTTACGTTCTTTTTAACACTTAAGCGTTTCTGTAATGTAAGTATTACATACAAAATAATATTTGTTTTACTGCAAACGTAGGATATTAACAGCACTGAAACACAATTGGGTAAAAAATTATGCCCAGGAATACCATCCCCTTTGTGCTTTTGCGAAGTTGTATTGAAGATTTATATCTCATTTCCACTTCAGATATCGAGTTTTAAGAGTTTTGTATTTTTAATCAGGAGCTATTGGTGTCCTGTCACACAAGCAGAGCAATGAAATATACGATTCCTGAAAAACAGAATACTAGACAGTGGGCTAAATACGATGTATTCCCATGGTAAATTGTAATAGTAGTAATAGATGTCACGAGTCTAGACTAAATCAAACCATGAAATTAGTTCCATGTATAACTCATGTTAGTAAAATAAGCCCAAATCCCTGCACAACTTCTGTATGCAGTTTGCATTGAGTACAGCTTTGAACAAGTTGTCATTTGTGTGCTGCAAATAAAAGGCTCATTGTTTTGAGAGCTCACGGGAATTCCACTCTCTCGTACCAGTCGGTGGGTTCATTCCGAATTGCAAATATCTAGTATCATGACTGATTTTCTGTGATCCACTCATATATTTTTCACAACTACTTCTTTCACATCCAATTGAACAGGTAGAAAATGAAGTACGTAGTGTATGTTAACTCGTATCGACGTTTACAGTTGATTGAACAAACGACTTTTGTCTTTTTCTGTGACATGGGACGTCAACTACAGACTAAATTTTCCGGCCATTGACTGTTTCCGAGTCGATTCTGTTCCAGTGTCATTGTTTAGTTGACATTATGTTATATTTTCATTATTACTTGCATGAGATACACATTCGAAGACAATATATGTATATATACTGCAAAAAAGGAGGAAACGCAAAAGTAGTTTTCCGATGTACAATCGTTCTGTCATCAGCGGCTATTCTGGTCAAGACTCGATTTGTTTACAAACAGCATCGTACAGCTATAATACTGCTGAAACAAATATATATCCATGATATAGACACGATTGTACAATAGACTCTGCTTTTAGCAGATATTTCTTATGTATGTGGAAAGGAATTTGTCTCGTCTATTTATGTAATATATAATATATTTATGTAATGTTCACCCACTCTTCCAGTAGTGACTTGACTTAGTCCTCTTTACTCCTGGAGGAGCAAAGGGCTTCAACAGTTGTCCTCCACGCTTGCCGGTTATCCAGCAGTGCTCATTCCCTTCTTTGGGCTCTGTGGCGGCTGCTGGTGTGATCGCAGGCGTTGAGTCAAATGACTGTTCGAGAGGGTTTAGATCTGGAGACATTGAGGTCATGGTAGTACTTGGATGTTGGTTCCTCACACAGGCCGTTTTCCGTCCTGCCATGTGAGGTCGGAAGTTGTCGTGTTAAAAAATGACGTTGTGCCGTTAAATTGCCCTGGACATTTGCAAGGTCTGTTCAACCGGCATAGGAGATGGCGGCCCTTATCATTACACACGCTTCACCAACATGCCCACTTCCTGTACGTAGTTTGGAGCATAACTACCTCCGGGGCATAAACTGTTCTTCACTGTCGGGACATTCTACGTCCTCCTGGTACTGCTGGGGCTGTACAGTTGGCAACCTGTGACCAACCTGTCTGAATCTGTCCTGCAGTTCAGTTGTGTGACGTGGTGGACCAGATCTAGGAAGGAGACATATTGACACCAGCGTTTTAGAAACGGTTATATACTTGTAAAGGAGCGAAGCCAAAGAATGTGAAAAAGAAAAATTAATACGAGAAGAATTATTACGAGAAAGACTCTGAAAAAGACGAGATGTTCCCGCGGAGGAGGTAGTGGGGTGGTAATCCAAAGGCCGTGGTCGTTATTATTTTCCAAGCATCTCAACCAAACATTTTTCAGAAATATTTTGTTTCTGTTGATCCCTTGATATCTTGGTTTCGAGTGGAGTAGTGAAATTTGGCAGGCTCAGGGAAATTCATTTTCCGGATCTGTCTCACACATAATACCATACAAAGTACACGGAAATGGGAAATCTGGGTAGAATATTGCCCAGGCTACAGCAGCAGGTTCCCAAGATATGATTACTCAATCCTCAAACACCTTGTCTATTCACACCTCACTTTACCGATGAAAATGAAATGTCAATGTCAGTCTGGATTATTCTTACGAAGGAAATTCCATTTTGGCGTAAAGGGCAACATAACTGGGAAGACTATGTACATAGACCATTGAAAATGGTTTTCTGGTGTTCTCAAAAAAGGTATGGATGCCGTACCGGTAAAATATTTTGTTCGATTGATGGTGAAACAGGATACGTTTAAATGGTAGGGGTTATGTACGCATGTTCATACAGGGTTTTGATATTCGAGAGCAGGCACATGCAATCTTTCTCATTAATCCATATTCCATCATATCATGGGGACATCAGGTACATTGTTGGCACAGCACGTTAACCTTAGGGTCAATGTACTGACATTTATTACCTGACGTTCCAGCAGCTGTAGAGCAAACTCTCTCCTCAGTGACATACAATTCGAACTGTGTCCATTCCATCGTATCGTATCAGCATATCATATAGGTGAATTGTCACTGGAAAAATATGTCTCGAGTATTCCCGAAACAGGCTAAATTTGGTGTAAATGGCAAAAGTGTGAATGGACCAATGAAAATCAGTATTCGCGAAAAGGGAAGCCTGTCCCGTGTTAATGGTAGCACCAGCCTTTCTTGCCTAAAGAAGCCAGATCGTACAATACGAATTGAGTAGTTGAAACACGTCCATACGCAGTAATCTGTTTCTAGTGTTTGCCACAATGGTGGTGCTGTAATCCCACACAACATGTAATGTCTGAAATTGCTGTGCTATTTCCATGATATGGAGAAACTCATATTGTGGACGTACATGTTTTACGTTTAGCTTTAGCCTAGTTTAATTGAACAAGAGTCTCATACAATGCGACAGGATGCATACATATGTTTTCTTAAAGGTCACATGCAACCAAAAAATCAAACATAATTAAAACACAATTATCACTTATTCATGACATATAATATATATTGCTGGTTACGAAAAAACATATAAACAAAATTATAAGCGTACAATCGCAAATCGAAAGTG
>VKKT01003045.1:196553-207074 GCA_008038995.1 Haliotis laevigata | reverse complement strand
AATAATCGAGTCTGGACCAGACAATCCAGTGATCAACATCATGAGCATCGATCTACGCAATTATGATACGATGACATGCATCAACCAAGTGAACGAGCCTGACCACCCGATCCCATTAGTCGGCACTTACGACAAGCATGAGTTACTGAAGACCAAATCTGACCCGGATCTCCTCGAGTCTCTAGGTCATGGAGACATTGCATATATATATTGAAATATAAATTGATGCTGGATTTGGGTTTTCAGGCAGAGTCATAAAAATATGACAGTCATTATGGGAGGCTGTTATTTTCAGTACATTACATCATCAGAAATTTCCACCCGGTTGTAAAACATAATGGGTTCGTCAGTTAGTGAAAATTGTTTCTCATCACGAACTAATCTTTAAAATGACCTCGTTACCAGGATTTTAAAACGAAATTTGTCAGTCAACAGATTGGACCAAAGTCGTTATTAATCACTCCCATCGATGAAAAGATACGATGGTTACCGAGCAATGTTGACATTCACTGAACAAATATTCAAACAGGATTTTCTAACATACAAAGGCAAAACATATTCCTTCAACTAAAGAAGCACTGGGAATTTTTGCATTTTTTGTTTATGCACACATCATCAGGAACATCAAATGCACAATCAGACATCAACACCACACTGCGAGTGTATAATAACGAGCATATTAACGACCATAAATATAGGACACCGATCATATCACAAATGTAAAGACGATAGCGTTGACGTTGAAGTATAACGGAACAGTTTATTTTTCCCAACTGATACAAGTAATTCAATGCGCTATGTCAATATCGAAATGTTTGTTGCAATCATTTTGTAACGTTCCATTTCCATATAAATGTAACAATAAAAGCTATAGCAGAAAGTCAACGTCCATTTTGTTAGTTAACAGTGTAGTCCAAATTGCAATGTATGTCAGGAAATACGAAAATAATGACACTCAAAGCTGATATGGGAGAATGGCGATGTGTGATTATGTTGGCTAGATTAGGACAAGGCAAGGCAAACCATAGTTGTTGATATTGTGATCATGTATTTAATCTATGCACCATGATTGCTGATTAGACACTCCATATGTAATTGTAGTAATGCTCGTTGGGTCCCACCTGGGTCCCGCCCGATTAGGCTTGCCAGCATCGTGCTAGTGCTCAGTTCACCAATTGTACATTACTAGCTAATCGCGTGTAAAGCCCATTTTTGCCCCGCCGTGATGTTGTTGCAATATTGCTAAAAGCGGCGTAAAACCAAACTTAGTCAGTCAGTAATAGCTAATCGCAGTTACACGTCAACGTTATTGATTACATCACATTATTCAAACACTCAAATGAAAGGTCAGGGCTCAGACAACACATACTCATCAGGTAGTCTCAGGAAAATGTTCGTCTTGACAAATGCCAATTGGTGTCTCGCACTGTAAGGTCACAACAACCATTGGCCATTTCAGATGCTATAAGCACAAAGAAACGTTCGTCTTAAACAGTTATACACGATGTATACACAGGTACCTTTTGATGTGCAGGACTGATGTTCGCAATCGTACATTTTATATTCGGTTGTTGAAGACTGTTTCATGAATTTCGACGGGTAATGGCCGTAGAACTCACGGCAAAGGTTACACGCTAAAATTACTGGTCAACACTTGGGCAACATGCATATGCATGAATATTCAAACAATTCGCCTCGTTCTGTTGAGGCAGAGACGGCGCCTGAGACCGAGACCATATAGAACCACTTCAAAATGATTTGTCGGTAGGCAATGGTTTTGTATTGTTTTGCTTAGAGTGAAACTACAATGAATGTTGGCATGGCTCTTGGTCTCATGTTAGATGACGTCCATAGCATGGTGATCTACCTTCGGTTGTTGGCGATCTATGGCCTATTTTTATATTGTGTTGTCCACTATGGTTGAAATGTTTTAGATTTAATTGCTAGTTTTAAATTCGAATCTGTTATTTTACTGTCCTTCGTTGACAGTTTTTKACAGTTTACCATTACTTACTATGTATAACATTAATTGTTCTCKTCACGATATGGTTGAAATATTGCCGATGTGACGTTAAATATTAACTCACTCACTCATGTTAGATGACACACAATCGGCAATCGGCCCCGTTTGACCAAATCATCTCAGGGATACATCGATCTCTGGTACCTTGAGATTGACTTCGGTAGTCCTTTGAATTCTACTACTATTGTGCATCTTAACGATAGCTATAAGCACTAAGCACATGTTCTTCTTACACAATGTATATATACGTGTCTTTGGAAGAGTATGAATGCTTTTCATGATTATTCTGTAATGTGTGATAAGTGTTATTCCTCAAGTAATGTGGTTCATTTGTCTCATTACAATCTCAAATACAATCTGAACGAGGTTCGTGATTGGGAAATATTACTTCTGATCCATCAGTCGTGCTTTATGATGTTTGCATTGGTTTAGATCTTAAATCTGTCATTACCCATGTCTATGTTTTATATATCCTTCTCCCGCTGTTTATGACTTCCTCAGACAAAGAAAGACGTTGGTGACGTCAGATAGAGACACGGATCTGTGAGTCTGCTGGTGACGTGTCAGATGATGGCGATAAAGACTGTGATGACGTCAGATGTAATTATTTAATAAAGATGTAATAAATGCAACTGTAATAGAGTGTCCTCTTGGTTTCAGATCATGATAACATTTCAGAAGGCAGGAGTGGACGTCAGCGAGGCCGCCATGATGTATGGGCTGCTTGCTACGTCACTTCCGGGTTTGCTGAACCCTCTGCTGTACGGTCTGCTATTGGACAGTTACAGAGAGGGATACAAGAAGATCATTCTCAAAATATGTGTGTGTTGTAGGCCCAAGGCGCCAGAGACTCAAGAACTTAAAGGTATTGTCAATGGTTAACATATTGAAAACACATTTGGTATTACAGAACCTAGTGTATCACAGTTAACTACGGATATAACGACCTCTCAGAGACATTAATCACATTTCGACTAAAGTACACAGCAATTGCTCAGGACCAAAACACTATCTGCTATATCGGTCAGTTGTATGATCTGTTAGGTACAAACGTACTGTATTGTATGTGTTTTGGTGGGGAAAACAGCACTAGCTCACTTTTAAGGTGATCACAAGTAACTTGTTTGGTTTTGTCAAAGATATTTATTGTACAAAAGGCCTCCGGCCCATATACATTGGAGTTATACATAGTTATACATATGTTTCAATAAGTAGTAATAAGTGATCCAAGCAGCAAGTCATGTTACAGGAAGTAAATTACGTATAAGTAGTGAAATACGATGGGCCTATAAAACTTTATATCAGATTGTTACGTTTAATAAGAGCATAATTATTATAGTACGGCAGCTTTATTATTAAATGATTGTCAGTTGATGAAAGAAGTAGTTTAAAAGCTAATGAAGGTGGTTTAAATAGATAATATTCAGCTATATATTTCGTACGTTATAAAAAGGACATACAAGTAAGAGATGAATTTCATTTTCCACATCTAAATTACACAGAGGGCATCTTCACTTGCATCTTTCAATATAAAAACGTCCTCGTTCGTTTACTATTATGTTGATCAAGCCTAACCTTAAACGTAGAAATGGATCTCTAAATTTCTTTGATGTTAAAAACGATGGATATTTCTCGGGCTGGAGTAATGATTTGTATATTCTACAAGAGTCATACCGTAAACTATTATTTATACTGAATGCCAGTCTTGATTAAACATATGAAGACTCCTTTCTCGAAACTGAGTTAAAAAGAAACTTGCATCAGGAACTGACTAGCTTAAGCATACAAAACCATAACCGTGTTTTTTCTCATATAAGATGCCCACGTCACTTTAACAACGTTGTCCAAATGAACGAGAATGTTGTAAAACATTTTTAGGTAATCTATTTTCTTGCATATACAATATCTTAAACCAGAATTTTATACATCGAATATGAGCATTTATATACAGGGGATACCTACCACATTCACCGTATATACCATACAATTCGGTGTAGATGGTCCAACATTTAAAAATATCTTAAAGGCCTTCAGATGTATTTTTCAGACAGACAGATCGACACACACTTTATTAGCTAATATACGGCCTTATGGCCCATTTTACAGTTAATATATAATGTATTTAATGTCAAATGAGCACAAATTGAAGTAATTATCTAGCAATAAATATATGTTTTAACAATGTTGCAACTGCATGTATTACAAGAAGATTTTGTGAGTTTAATGAATTTACCATTAACATATTGTCTTTATAGACATGTTTAATATGTGGAAGATATTTCTTTCTCATATCTTTATACTCATCACAAACTAATAATACATGAAATTCATCTTCAATAAAACCAAATTTACAGTCTAAATATACACATGGCGCTTATCAAATGCTTATTTTCTAATGATGTCAAATATTTCTCTGGTTCTATAGCTGACTTAATCGAATTATAATGACATAAAAAGGATGAAGATGATATACTATTGTGCCAGTTTTGATAATACATATCTTGTAATCTTTGTTTTAATGAAAATGGAACTCTTCATCACCAAAGTCTTGCGCAATCCAAACCAAACATATATCTGCACCACATAACAAAATCGGTGCAATTTTACCATCAAAAATAGAACATGCTGTAGAAAATGGAACATTTACAAGTTTTTGTTAAAAATGTATATACTGAAATAACTGCTTTAGATGCTTGACATGCTAATTGTGTACAAGATACTGACCATGATAATCTAGAAGATATAACTACTCCTAAATACTCATAATATGTCTTACTTTGTTAAGGAACATTGTCATATGCTCAGTATTCATGTTAAGCAATTTTGCCTCCATTTCTGAATACAATGACATTTCTTTTTTTTTGTAAGTTGACTTCCAAACCCCATTTCTTGCAAAAGGGTGTAGTTTTCTATGCATTCATATCCCCAGATCTCCATACAAAAGAATAAGTTGAATTTGACAATGAAATAGTTTAAAGTAAATACTGGGCGTCAACACACCAATTTTATACAAGGCACATAAAAAACTTATCAATGCTCTCTTAGATTTCAATGATAATTCAGTAGCAGATGATTTCCAATTCATAGTGGATGTGAACTGGATACCAAGATAAGTATAATGCATGCATGCATGCATTGAAGTGTAAAGGCTGGATAAGGGAATAACCTTTGGTTTTGAATCCTGACATTTTGTATATTTTGTTCTTACAATGACAAAACCGAACAATAGTTATCGACAGGGAGGAAATCGCCACACATAGTTTTCTTTTCTTTTATTGAAGTTCAGTTCACCGTTCAAGTGATGTGCTATAACACTGTTGCAGGTGTGGCGTCATCACGCGGGCTCTTGACGTCAGAGAGGAAGAGACTTACAAAAGTAAGCATACGTGATTATACGAACTCCCAGTGCGGACCTTCCGGATCACACAATCCTAYGTTTGACACGGACTCTGTCACAGAGCTGGTCGGACAACCTGACTCCGAGGATGGCTTGACATGTGACCCTGACTATGACGAATACTACGAAGACATTACCCAAGCTAACTGTGCCCAGTGTGACGTCCATGATGACCTGTATCAGTCAGGTGGAAGACTTGTCACCAGCGAGGTCATGATGACGTCAACCGGAAGTAGTGATTCGTTCATGGATTCAGAGGACTTAGAACACCATATGATGGACGAAAGTGTAATTTAAGACACACGTCCCTATTCTGATACTGCCTGCTATATTAAAAGAATTTTGTAAAATATCAGTTGTTTTCTTTGTTAGATGTGTTTTATGGACATGCAATTTGTTGATAATATTACTTATATAGATATAGTGGCTCCTTTTGATTTATCATGTGTAGATAGTGAAGAGAACACCCTTTGATTATTTGAGCTAGTAAGTGAAACAGAAATTCTTTGTAAATTTGAGCCAATAAGAAAGGTTAAATTGAAACCGTTTGTTCAGTTGTCCAAAGTAGAAATAGTTCAGCCAACGAGAGATCTATTTAGACAAGATATTCAGTCATGACGCATTAAAAGATACGACGCACTGGAGATATTTTGTTACAAGGTGTCAAGTTTCTTTGTTTCAGTATCCTCAGAACAAAAACCTGATTGCCATAACATATAAGGTCTCACAATAGCCTGCTGGGTAGTTAAATAGCATAAGACAACAATACCTGATACCACTTGTGCATGGTGTAAAGAGACACAAGAGGGAATAAATCAGCTTCAGTTAATTACTCTCCGCGTCTCCTCGCTGGATCTTACGGAAGGCAGACACGAACGTCCTAGACATATATTTACAGATGCATGCAAGGTGCATTGTACACCATGTTTAGATCATATTTGATGTTTACACTTCGGTGATTATTCACATCGAAACAGACACTTCTCAACTAGGATTAGAGGTTTGGGTAGGGTTGTCACAAACAAACATCACTGGAGTCTGCACTTTCAATCAATGCCCCAGCCTCCAGCGTTCTGAACCTTTCCCTTCAGAGATAGAATCCAACGGCACATTCCAAATTTTATTTGGGAAGTATCACCCAGAATCATCGTCTTGTCAAATCTAAAAAAACACGTTCAGATTTGATATTACATGTGTATGTATGTGTCAGTCCTTGTTAAGAGGCATGTTTGTGTTATTGGCCTGAACAATACTTCCTTAAAAGTTCGTATTAACGATAACCAGTCTTTACTTTTTCTCATGAAACAGAGGTGAAAAAAACCATACCGACGCGGCACGACGATTTAAACATTATCAACACTGATATAAAAATTGGATTATGTACTGGACAAAAAGACATAATATTGATATCCGTGGGAAAATTATGAACACAAAATGACTAATTGACTTGCTCTTTGAAGAAAAAGTATTTGAAACCTTAGAATTACGAATGTTGAAAACAAATATTTTCAAGGAAGTTAAAACTGTCGAAAACAATTTCATGAATTATATTATCACATAATTCATGGAATGTTGATTACATCTAGGGATAAATGGATTGAACATGGAGAAAAACAAACTCAAATGCATTTTGTAAGTAGATTCTAGTAACTTTCTCCATGAATCCTTCATTAAATTGGAAATAAACTACGGCACTGTTATACCCGCGAGCAAATACCAAACGTAACGAGATTTTACGGAAAGATACACACTTGAGGAAGCCAAATAAATGGCTATTTTTATTATTGCAAACTTAGGCATTAATGTGTTAAATGTAACTGGAATGAGAATTAATTGTAGCCATGAATGATATGTAAACATTTGTGAACTATCAAAAGCCCTGAAACACATCAAAACATAAAAGTCAAAGATCGGATAGTTTTAGAAAAGTTTTAGAAGAGTTTTCACTTAAAACATCATAATGTGACTACATTCAATTTCACAGATGCACAATAGTGACTTTAAGAAAGCTTTGATTTAGTAGATAGAATATATTTAATAAATATTTTAATAGTTTTCAATTTTAGACTTAGTATATGATTCATTAAGCTGGTGATACAATGCTTACGTTATACGGAACTAAAATATCTGCTTGTTTTGTAGTTTTACAAGTTAAGGGTTGATTATTAATGAATCAAAACTGATACATGATTTGGTACCAGAAGGAGAATAAGATATACGATGTTCACAGAATGGAATTTCGAATGGTCACATAGTTTACACTAAAGAGAATAAACTATGGAATTAAAAAAAACTCGAAGAAAAACCTAGCACAAATTGAAAAAACTTTATTTTTTAAATATTTACGGTCATCTTGAACCTCAACACCTCTGGACACCAATACTGTTCTTAAGTCGGTCATACTGTCAAAATTGAGTCATCTACTGCCCAAACGACTCTTCCATTCACTAATATAGGGGTCAGTCTGATAATTAAAATGGACTCGTGACGATCCTATATTACTCGGTATCACGTATATCTATCCATGAAGGTATGAGTTAGAATTGGTATTCTGCAACCCATGCTTGTCGTAAGCGGCAAAAAACGGAATCTGGTGGTCAGGTTACCTGACTTGGTTGACAAATGCCATCGTATCCTACTTGCGTAGATCGATGCTCATACTGTTGATCACTGGATTGTCTGGTCCAGATTATTTACAGACCGACACAATACAGATGGAATATTGTTGAGTGCAGCGTTAAACAACAAACAAACAAACATAGTTAAAATTAGGTTAGATGTTTCATCTTGAACATGGTGGAATATGTAAAACTGGAAACTAATCCGAAAAATGGTGCAAGCTCAATATTTTTTAAATTGGAGTGAATGAAACACCAAGGAGGTTCACACGTTTACACGAATAGTAAACGACCTGGTACGTGAGGAGAAAGGGCAGATAACTGTCATCTTCCTGGCAGCTCTACACACTTAAGTAAACATCTGCACACTACTTTCTCAATTGAAACTATGTAAAGCTATCAGACAATTCCAGATTGGAACTAATATTTAAGTGTCAATTTACTGAATTGAAAGTTTCAAACATAACCGCACAAATACGCACTCTGCTTATTGGATTAAATCCAGTATAGGAGTATTAAACATTTCCTCCAGAATAGACAATTCCTTGATAATACTATATATATCGACTCATCTCGGTGGATTGTGTAACTGTACTTAATAAATCAGGAATCGGAAATAAGTTTTTATTCCGTAAAACATTATATTCCAAGTTGAATATAATATAATGAAATGAGATAATATAACTAAAGGAGGCATCCTTTAAGTGCTACTAGTTTCTTACTTTAGTGAACTATTTTAGCTGCAATACAAAGCAACCTATTCAAAACATGTTCATACACTTGATCGATTTTATGGCACGACTAAATGTTATATCGTTTTGGAGCTTTTTTCACTGTTCGTCGACGCTGCTATTTGTGCTATTTCGAAATTGTGATGTGTAAACTCTCAGTGTCTACTTATCCCTCAACTGTAGACAATATGGGTAGATTCCTAATATGCACACACACCCAACCCAAGCGCGTCCATTGTCCCAGTAATTGACACTTTTAGGGTCTAAACCCGTTTTACTTTTCTTGAACAGTTAAAGGTGTTTAGGGTGTAAATGTGGAAAAGTGTACATGTGAATATGTTTGCACGTCTGATTTTAGTGCGTGTAATAAATATTTTAAACATGTTAAGATTATAGGATTTCTTCATCGTTAGCACGTTTAAACATGCAAAGTAGAGAAAATTAACACCAAATGTGTATCAATTAATACTGTAGAACCCCTAAATGTGGTATCCATTTATGATTTGAACACATTCCTAAACAGTTTTAGAACGAAACCTGTTCGAATCATGTAATACTTCCTAAACACATTTTACAGTGTACACCTGTTAAAGAACCGTTATATAGGAGTATTAATAGTTGTAGCAGCAACGTCAGCAGCAGCAGCAGTAGTAGCAGCAGCGGGAGTAGTAGTAGTAGTAGTAGTAGTAGTGGTAGTAGTAGTAGTAGTAGTAGTAGTAAACTATGGTCTCTATAGCAATACGCACATCATGCACCAAGAGAGAGAGAGAGAGAGAGAGAGAGAGAGTGGGTTCGAGTCTCTCACATGATGTCATTTATGAGCACATGCGCTGTTTAGGTTTTCAGATCTTTTCAGGTCCCCATAGGAATTTTAAGTGGCCACATCGCGATTTCATCATTGTTCTTTGTCCCAACCCCCAGTCCTCTTTGCCCATCTCTCAGTACAGCGACAATATAACCTTTGTATCTTCCAACCAATGCCCATTTCAGTCAGCTATTCCGACAAGCATCGTGTATTATTAGAGTTATAGTTTCAGTTTAATAATAAACAAATCACCGCAATCATGCACTCTGTGTGTGTAGGATAATATATGATTGCTTCGTTCGCTGGTGTATACATAACCTGTAGTTAAACAAGACCAACATGTCACATGTCAGTGCAAAACATCCAAACGTAGATTAGACTTGGAGCAAGAAGGTCTGGTGATCAATGAAGAATACAAGTGACAGGTTCAATTACAGCCATGATATGAATGCTTTCCGGGCTGCCAGATCGATGAGGTATAACTGATTGATGACTGATTCTGCTGTGTGCATGTTTCCTGAGGGGCACATTCTGACACCGGTTGCATATGAATTGCATGGAATTTTTGTCGTAATCACCACCTCTATCACTGAAGTAAGGGCAATAGCAGCTTTCGATTCAACCGCAAATTTATCACACAATTTCATTCTGGGAATGTAAGTGATTTGCGAGATGCTTTGATGCGGTTCCTTGCCGATGTTTTGCATTAACAAGTGTTATCAACCGACTTCGTGATATCATTGCCAGGAACTGTTGTCCTTTGGACGAACTGAACATCAAATGCAGCAAAATAGGACGCAACTAATTTGAAATGGCCTTTAGGTCGAAACAGAGAATATGAAAAGAGGCAGTCACGTACATCAGAAGTTTGTCCGAGTAAAAAAATGCAAACCCTCTTCATGGTGATCGATACTGTTTAGTTTTGTCTGCTTAAGCGATTAAGAAAG
>VKKT01003045.1:159610-170419 GCA_008038995.1 Haliotis laevigata | reverse complement strand
ACATAAATAATAAATTTAAGTTGCTAAATAATCAGTCATCGAAGGATGTTTAAGAAGAACGTGTGCTTAGTGGTTATAGCTATCTGAAATAATTGTAACCAAACGCTGTCAGACAACATYTGKCATTTGCCAAGACGAACATTTGCCCGAGACTACCTGATGAGTATCCCAAATRGCCCGTGGSGAATCTATATGTGTTGTCTGAGTCCTGACCTTTCATTTGAGTGTTTGGGTCTTGTCATTTCATCAATAAGGTTAGCGTCTAATGTAAAGTACGATCAGCTACGTCATGTATTAATACACTTGGTAAATGTACAAAGTTAAAGGAGGGAGATTCTGAAGCCGGGCGCGCCTTAAGGCTCAAACTTCCTCCGAAATTTATCGATGCCTATATTAGATTAGGCCCAATTCTGGGAAAATGCTCAAATAAAAGATGTTGAGGCATTTGTTTAGTAGGATTAGGTATGCAGGCTAATTTACCTATTTAAAGGGTGCTGATCACAATAAAAGAGGATCCCAAGCTGAAAAAAAGTGTTTTTGACCCCCCAAACTGAAAAACAAAATGGCCGCCAAAATCGCTTAAAATAGTGGTAATTGTGCACTGTATTTTCGCCTATGACTATCTCTATTCTCTAAATTTTGGAAACCTGACTTACTAAGATATTTAAAGATCGCTGATCTTAAATAAATAGGATTCCAAGCTGAAAAATGTTTTGGGACCCTCAAAACTTGAAAAACAAAATCGACGCCATAGTCATCTCAAGTACTGGTAAGTGTGCATGGTATATCATCATCTGTCACTGTATATCTATTTCATAATTTTTTAAACCTGACTCTTTTTAACATTTAAAAAGTGCTGATCACGAAACAATAGGATACCAACTGAAAAGAACTGTTTGTGAACCTCAAAATTGAAAAACAAAATGGCCGCCAAATAACCTTTATAGTGGAAAAAATACTGAATGCTTACATCGGTATATTTTGAAACATATGTGACCACTGTACAATTAAAATGTTAACATTGTTGTCACCACAAGATATAGAACTGCCCTTCATTAAAATCAATAAATAAATTGGATTTTGTTCAAAAAAAGCTATTTCATCCCAAATTATTTTTTTAATGTTTTTCATCAAAATTGTCATAGACTGTTAAGAATAAGTTGTTATGAAAATCACTGCCTTTCTAAGACATGCCAAGTTGCTGGTGCAATTATTGCAAGTATTCCTTGCAATAAGGTTACATTGATATTCTTTTAAATGGCGTATCTACTTTCAATAAGAACAAATAAAAAAACAATAGAATGAATAATAAACTGCATGTCCAGTTACAAAATGTAAATGAAACCCTCATGTTCAACCCTATTGACTGGAAGAAATGTATGTTTTGTCAAGAAGTTAACTTGAAACAACATCAGCATTCTCTGTTCCGTGATGACATTTGACTGTGGGACTACAAACCACTCAGCGGTTACCACTAGTTAGAAGGACGTCAGGGCTGTGAGCAAATTGGGTTTAACGCCGCTTTGAACAATATTTAGTTCATTCAGCATCCAGCTTGATGTGAGAATACACACTAAACTGATGCTGGTATCAGGCATTTACTATTAGGGTGTGCAAGAGCATAAAGCTGGCAAACTTAGGAACATAATTCGGCGGGACCAGGATTGGAGCCCACGAGCATATTTCTATAATTTCCTGTTGGAGTGACTAATTGGAATCATCGTGCGTAGATTAAATACATGTTTATAATATCAACCACCATGTTTTGTCTTGCCTTGTCCTGCTTCATTATTACTGTCTGGAATAACTCGCTCAATTGGGAACCATCGCAGAAAACAGCAAACTGGCACGTATGTTCAATAAGACAATCACTTTTAATTACCAACATAATCAGACATCACAATTCTCCAGTAATAGTGTCATGATTTATCATTTTCTCTGACATATATTGCAATTTGGACTAATCAGTCAACATACAAAAGGGACGTTGATTTTCTGATTTATTGCTACATTTACATATTGAAATAGTGCATTGAATTACTTGTATCGTTTTTGGTTAGATCCGTGATCACATGGTTTGTCGTGACGTATTGAAAATAATCCATCTTACTACTTCCTTCAACGTCAACGCTATCGTTATTACAGAAGTGATATGATCGGTGTCCTATGTTTATGGCCGTTAATATGCTCGTCATTATACACTCGTAGTGTGGTGTTGATGTCTGATTGTGTATTCGATGTTCCTGATGATGTTTGTATCAGCAACAAATGCAAAAATGTCCATTGCTTCTTTAGTTGAAGGGATATATTTTGCTTGTGTGTGGCAGAAAATCCTGTTTGGTAAAATATGTTCACTAAATGTCAATATTGTTCGGTAACCATTGTATCTTTTCCTCGATGAGTGATTGATAACGACTTTGGTCCAATCTTTGGATTAAATAATTTCTTTTCAAATTCCTGGTAACGATGTCAGTTTATAGATTAGCTCGTGACGAGAAACAGTTTTCACTAACTGACGAAGGGATCATGTTTCATAATCGGATGAAGGTTTCTGGTGCTGTAACATACTGAAAATAACCAAAATCCAGGATCACTTTAACATTAAATATAAAGGCAATGTTTCCATGACCTAGTTTTTTCATGACCCGTTTCCCACAGAATGTATCTGATCATTACCATCATATTATTCATTTGATAACGGGAGATTTCACTTCAGTTTCAAGACCAATTCATTTTTACAATATCACTTTCTATAGTGTAAGCAATGGGGGTCTGCTGAAATGTTAAAGATAAAGAGAGTACTCAAAGTTGCATACATACATAATGTGACAACCATACTTTTTTAAGCACTTTAATCCACGAAATACACATTCGGGTAAAAGGAAGTGTATCCTTCAAAAATGGATTTCAACACAGTATTACAAACGTTATCAAAACCGTTTCAAAGCTGCGGGTCTTCGAAAGACTGTGAATGTAAGATTACCTTTATCTCACTTTATATGACTGGGTTTCGCATGTATGTCGAATACCCCGGTTAGAATTGGTCTTCAGAAACCCATGCTTGGCATTGTATCCCTGTTGCGTAGGTCCATGATCATACTGTTGATCACTGGATTGACCCGATTATCTACAGACCGCCACCATATAGCTGGAATATTGCTGAGTAAGGCGTTAAACAACATTACCCCCAAAGCGAGCTTGTGTACAGAAATCAGATCAGCTGAAGATCAGCTCTACCACTCAGATATTTACTCTGTCAAAATTCTCTTTAATAACGAAAAGCAAATATGAAAATAATGGCAAATCCTCTATGTGAGCTATCGGACGTGATTAATAGGAACTTCTAATATGGCCTCAGAATAAATTCAGATTTCCACAAAAATCCACGCTTCAAGCAAACTTAGATAGGCGCCATCAAGTCGTCGATGTTGTAATAACCTACTTGGCCTGTAAATGACAGGAAATAGTAGTTGTTTCCATCATATTTATTATTTAGATTGACGGTACATAATGACAAGGTTCTCCAGAAACAGAGGCAAAAGTAGAAGAAACATTTTTTAAAACTTATTTATGATCGTGGTTAGTTGGCTGATTCAGTGATAGATGTCAATGACCTGTCAGCAATATTTCCTGTAAATGATTGTAGTCTGAGAATGAGTTAGTGGTTGAGTATGTTTTTGTTGGCACTTTTATCAGTATTCCACCAGTATCAAGGACTTGGTATATTTCCTAGCCTGTTTTCAATAAGACTGAATACACACAGTAAATGAAAACTTACCATGGGATCATCTGTTTATTTCCACACTGTTGTGACAGTTTTCGCAACCTTACGTTAGGGTTTAGGATTTTAGTTATGAGCTAAGCCATCAATGACAGAAAAAAAATATATATATATATAAAATAAATAAATTACATTAGAAAGTAACAATTTACCATATTTTGTATAGGCTGGTCTTACAAAACCTTTGCACACGACGCAATAGGACGTCGAAAATGAAGAAACGCAGAACAGATCTAATTCAATTCACCTAACTTCCGACATGGGCACATATTTTTTTGTTATACTGATTAATTAGAAATATCTACCTTCATATTATATTTCCATGAAACATGTTTTCTGTCCGCCCTAAGTAAAGCTGGATTATGTCTCTTAGCTGCAAGCCATTTCATCTGCGATAAATTTGAGAGATGTGGCTTCACGCGAAGCCTGATGAGAGCGCTAATTTCAGGGACCACTAGAAGATGGGAAGTTTCAACATCAGTTACAAAACTGTTTTCGGTGAAATTTTAGTGTTTCAAAACATTCTGGGTTCACGTAATAGAGTCGTGTAGAGATGTTCCTATGAATATATAGACAGACACTTCATACGTGGGCTCTTAAAATCAATTACAAATACAAAAACTAATATTTCTATTTTCTTCGACTGGATTCGATCCTCTCGGATGAAATCGCAAGACGTGTCAATTATCTGGACAAGTGCCTGTTTACAATGTTTTGTGAAGGCCATCAGACTTAAGGGTCCTCATGTAAACTTTGAGTGGCCAGACCACGTATTCATTATTGGGTTGGTGGCTGTCAGTAACTTAATTAATAATCTCACTGTTGAGTTTCCGGATTATATGATGACCTTCGTTTATTATCAAATACATGTTTTTGCGAATACCAGTCCTTGTGTCATTACTAATTTCCCATGATCCATTCATATAATTTTCATATATATAATGGCCTAGTTTCGGCGGCTAAGTGACACTGGATCATTGCTGGTTTGACGTTTTATAAACGTCCAGGATAAAATGAATTCAACAGTTCCACTCTGCATGAAGTTAGACAAATAATTGATAATAATAGGTGCAGATTACTGAAACTATCTTCTTTGCACCCATGCACACCAACAGACAAACGTATCTATCCTTACACTGTGGGACTTTGAACGTGGACTCTCTAACAGAGCCAAGATCGTACTCAAAGCATGCACACTATGCTCTAACTGAGATCGTGCTCAAAGCGGCGTAAAACACAATTCACTCACTGTGTACCAATATAACCTTTTATATGCTTTTTATCAAAGCAACCGAAAACCTTATCACAAATAAAGTTACTAACTAAATAGAAATATGTTATAAATTGTAACACATGCTCATTCGTAAACATAATCTTTAACGCCTTGCTTATTTGCTATCAAAAGACATTCTGGATTGACCCTCTATGTATATAAATGTGCAGGTGGTAATTAATCTTGCCAACAAAATGGGATCCAGATGGCGATCTATACACAGGTGATCAGCGCCATTAAAGATAATGTACACTAAGCAGACATCACTTGATAACACCGGAAGTTCCCTTCCCGCTGTACCAACCAATAAAAATACGAAACTCATCTAAGCGGTGCTGGAACGAGCGCTGAACATTTTAACGTCACACAGAGAGCGGTAATAAGTTTCTCGCACACAGTTCTCTCCCCTGGTCTCTTCAACCAAAAGTCACTAACAGGGTGAGAAGGTTTTCTATTAACATGCCATTTCCGAAAGGATTTTGATGACATCTGAGACCTGCACATCTTAGGTCAAGTTTCCCCTGTTGTACGGCGCCTTGGCGGTGCGGATCGGTAATTCTGATCCATCCTGAAAAAACATTTTGATTCTTGAACATTCTTTCACGTGATGAAAGATACTTAAGCTGTTTCTTTAACAAATTTTTAATACAAGTTCGCATGAAATCGCGTGTAACGCATGGAGATGAATATTGTGATCCATCCTCTTCGCAAACACAGATTCTTGAACATTCCTTTCGATTATGAAATATATACGGTTTCTACACCAGTAGGCAGGAAATCCGTTTGCGAACATTTGAATACAGTTTGTGCATAGAAAGACAACTCGTGTTTGTCTTGATAAAATCTGGTTGATACACTTGTCGTCATGCCATGATCTTATTTCCGTTTATTTTCAATGAGTATTGAAGATTATTTTGTGTCCTTGCACATAGTATTTTATGAAAAGTGAAAAATGTTGCTCTGAATATGCTTAAACTCTGTCGACAGCGTTTGCCATTTGATATTCGAGTTTGTCGTTGATATATGAAGTTATGTATTCATTCAAAACTGAGAAACATGCCCCATAGTTCAACATAACTATTGCAATTAATGTTAAAACCAATACTTTATCATATCGATTAACTAGACAAAACAAAACATTATCGATCACCTTCAAAAGAAGCCTGTAATTACCTTTAATATGATGAGAAACTTTCTTTCATTTTTTACAAAGCAAATTTGTACCAAGACAAACTTCTGATGTTCATAAATATCACCATCGATATTGTCCGTTTGGGCCTAAAGGACGTATAATTTTAGTCGCATCCTATTTTGCTGAATTTGACATCCACCTCGTCTGAAGTACAACAGATTCTGGAAGTGATGCTACGAGGTCAGTTGATAACACTTGTTAACGCAAGAGAACGGCAAGGAACCACATCAAAGTTTCTTGTAAAGCACTCACATTCCCAGAATGAAATTGTGCGATAAATTTGCGGTTCAGTAGAAAGCTGCTATTGCCCTTACTTCAGTGATAAATGTGGTGATTACGACAAAAATACCCTACAATTCATATGCAACCGGTGTCAGAATGTGCCCCTCAGGAACCATGCACACAGCAGAATCAGTCATCAATCAGTCATACCTCATCGATCTGGCAGCCCGGAAAGCATTCATATCATGGCTGTAATTGAACCTGTCACTTGTATTCTTCATTGATCACCAGACCTTCTTGCTCCCAGTATAATCTAGGTTTGGATGTTTTGCGCTGACATGTGACATGTTGGTCCTGAAAGTTATAGTTTAGATATACACCAGCTATATCACTTTGTATTATTTCTTAGGCGATGGACAAAGAACGTATATGTACTGAGAGATACATAGGTGATATTGTGGCAGGACTGAGAGATGGGAAGTTGGTATCACAATCTACATCATTCCCCCTCTCTCTTTTTATATAGTCCACGTAAACTGCACGTTCTTTATCGATTGGAAACCGATTCTAATTGAATACCATGTTTTTGTACACGGAAGTAAAGATACCGGGGCTCCTTTGGCTTGAGGTATTAATCAGTGTCAAAATTCTTTACATATTACTTCGTCCCCGTTTTCAGACAGTTATATACTACCCATCAAAAGTTTAGAGTAATTTAAAGCACTCACTATATGTTATATATATATAAGTATATATATGGTTACATCCAAGATGAATTTCTCCACTTACTTGTTGGAACCAACTGCAAACTTTATGCAGATGAATTGCACTAGGATCAGGCATCAAATTGCTGAAAAGCATGTGCAAATATCGTGCATGAGAACAGCTGCGCTTTGGTGTAAAACTTCGTTCAGAAGTCACCAAATTTCACTCAGTTTCATCATTTATTGAACTCATGATAATAGTGTTTTCAACGTTACGAATTTGTTTTACAATACTTCAGTTAATGTGTAAATAGTATCTTTAAACAGTATGGAATGTTTTGCAAATTCTAGTTCAGAACAGTTGCCTGAAGTAAGTGGCTACATTTACACTAGTGAGTCTAAACTTTTGATGGTATGCCAGAAGTTTGACATTTTGCTGCATGTGTTTTTAGAATGGTGTTATATACAGACAATCCATATGCATACAACATAAGCAGATCAAGATTTCTGGTTCAGGGGTGTCCTATTTGGACATACTCGTAATATTTGCGTCTAAAAACAAATATCATCTTGTGACATGTTTTCAACAAATATTGCACCAAGTTGACAAATCATTGACTTGGAAAAGCAAACTCTTTCTCAAAAATGAGCTGGCATGTTTTGCATTTGAAGTGCGACTCCTTGTTCCCAAAAACCAGGCTCACGCTTGGATCAATTACTCCATTTGAACATTTTAGGATGTCCGTATCTGTTATTGTTTTCAGGGGGATGTTTGAAATACAGACATTTCACAGAATATTACCAAAACACAAAAAAGAACACGGTATAGTGTATGAACAGTGCTATAGTGACCATACTTTAACTTCTACTCCTCCTGCTGTTGCTGCTGGTGCTGGAACTATCAATAACCTAGTAGTAACTTTTCGTTTACAGGAGTACCCTGTGGAATGACTTGTGTTTAGAAAGTACTACATGATTCAGACGTGTTCCGTTTTAGAACTGTTTAGGAATGTGTTTAAATCCTAAACGGATGACACATTTAGGTGTTTTACAGAAATAATTGAAACACATGTGGTGTCTAAACAAATAAAAATAATCTTCTCTCCTTTACATGTTTAAAAATGTTAACGATGAAGAATCACAGTGTAGAATCCTAATAATCTATACGTGTTTAAAATATTTAAAACATGCACTTAAATCAGATGAGCAAACAAATTCACAAGTACAGGTTTCCCGACATTTGCACCCTAATCACGTTTAACTGTTCAAGAAAACAGGTTTAGACCCTAAATAATGGGACTATGGAATCGCTCGGATGTGTGTTCATATCTGGACCGATCATCCCGAGACGACTAACGGCCTCAGTCAGATATAGAGATTACTAAACGAGTGTCTGTTAGATATCCCATTTATCTTAAAACGAGATGTTTCAAAAGGTATTTAACGAGCGAAAGCGAGTTAAATACGATTTGAAACAAGTAGTAAGATAAATGGTATCTGACAGACACTAGTACAGTAATCTGTTTCTTACACACCATACAATCGCACCAACTTAATAATACACAAAATGTAACGTTTTTGAATGATTGACGCCACTTGGCTTCCTAATCACTACTCATCCCTAAGGTAACCCTCCACAAAATATTTTCTGCCACATCTTCGCGTCATCAAGGCTATAATGATAATGCAAAATAAATAATATCACAAAAAAATCATTAAACACTTTACAATAATGATATTACCATGTAAAATGTGGATGATTTTAATTCTTGCAAGCATAAAATATTTGAGCAAGTGACGTCATCGTTATCGTTTGGTGGTTGGAAGATTGTTTTGGATATATCTGCACTTTGGGAATCTGTACTTGTGTACCAGTTTACGTTTGAAATATTCTCCCATCGACCGGAGCCAAATCTTATTGAGTGAGTGTAATTAGGTGTAACCTGCGTGCTAAAAAGCGACATTGCTGAGGTTACGTTCACCATCAATGGGGGACTACTCTTCTTCGCCAAACCCTTCCCGTTTTCCCAAGCCAAAAACTGCCACTTGGAATGTTACTGATGTTACAATGTTGTCAGTATGAAATGTGAGTTGATTATATTCTGCATGTTAAGAAAACATGAAATTTGCATTATAATGCGTCTGAGGAATATCTTAAACGATGACTTGTGTGTAAATAAACCGTCCCTGTACATATGTTCGATGGTGTGACGTGTATCGCCATTTGCACTCATGAACCCTTGCAAACGTTCCATGTTGTACATTATTTCAAGGAGTGTGTTTGGGTTCTGATTGTCATGAGTGAATTTGATAACATTGGAGTCACATAGTAGCTCGGAGCTGGAAGTGGATCTTTATCGTTTATAAACCTGTTTATGTTGCAATCGCTAAAATAGCAGGTCGTTGTAAAGGTGTTTGGCCCGAGTAACAGGTTTCTGTTCGATTGCAGCACGAGTAACTTATCAAGAATTTTAATCAGGAAAACAGTCCGTCACCAGGACGGGGGGGAACCAATCACGGGATTAGAAATCGATCTCACACATATGTGTGATACCAGTTTTCTCATATGGGTTTCTCAACGACGGGTTTGTAAGATATGGGCGTCTCGGGATGATACGGGGCAAGATATGGAAAAGGGAGGGTAATAATATCTACTAATCTTACACTGGATTTAAGCCTGTAAGCAGAGTGCATATTTAGGCGGTCAAAAAACAGGTATTTGATAATGAACGAAAACGATTATATATTCCGGAAACTCAACAGTGGGATTATTAATTAAGTTACTGAGCGGCCAGCAACCCAATAATGAATACATGTATGTGGTGTGGCCACTTAAAGTTCCCACGAGGACCCTTAAGTCTGATGGCCTTGTAAACAGCGCACGTGTACAGATAATGGACACGACTTGCGATTTCATTCGAATCATCCATATCGAATCGAGTCGAAGAAAATAAAAATATTATTTTTCAGTTCACTTTTTGGAAAACCCTGGAATGTAATGTCAATATATATTAACTAGATGCCTCTATAACTTTAACCCAGAAAAGTTTGAAACAATACAATTTCACCGAAAACAGTTTTGTAACTGATTTTGAAACTTCCTAGCTTCTACTTTGTTCTGATATTAGCGTTTTCACCAGACAAGAAGCAATTCTAAAATTCATCTGACGCCACATCTCTCAAATTTATCGCAGATGAAACGGCCTGCAGCTTAGAGACATAATCCAGCTTTACTTAGGGCTGACAGAACACATGTTCTTGGAAATTTAATATCGAGGGAGATACAAGTACTTCTGAATTAATCAGTATAACATAAAACTATGTGCCAATGTCGGAAGTTGGGTGAATTGGATTAGATATGTTCTGCGTTTCCTCATTTTGACATGCTTTTGCGTCTTGAGCAAAGGTTTTGTAAGACCGGTCTATGACAATATGTTAGATTGTTACTTTCTGAAAAAAAGTTTTTAAGTTTTATGTCATTATTTTGTTTTGTTTTGTTGGTCATTGACGGTTTAGCTTATAACAAAAATTACAAACGCTGACGTAACGTTGCGAAAACTGTCACAGTGGAAATAACTGACTGACTGACTGAGTTTAGTTTTTACGCCGCTTTTAGCAATATTCCAGCAATATCACG
>VKKT01003045.1:89280-100953 GCA_008038995.1 Haliotis laevigata | reverse complement strand
CTAGAATCCAGTAAAAAATACATGGACTTCATGTTCTGTTAAGATGAATTTTCACTTTGGCAGATACCAAACAGTGAAGAAAAAAGCACGAGCAAACAGCAGTATAATAACCAGATGTCTGATCCTAAATGATATTTTGTTCACAGTATCGTCCCAAAACAAACGTCCCAATATGACGTCCATAATGAGGTGCTTCTTATCAGCTGACCCGTGAAGTTCAGGCTTAGAATTGGCCTTCAGTAACCCATCCTTGTCGTAAGAGGCGACTAACGGGATCGGTGGTCAGATTCGCTGACTTGGTTAACACATGTCATCGTATCACATTTGCGTAGAACGATGCTCATGATGTTGATCACTGGATTATCTGGTCAAACCTTGATTATTTAAAGACCATCGCCATATAGCTGGAGTCTGACGTTAAAAACATCCAAACCAAACCAAACCAATGCTAGTCATTAGCGACGTCCTGATGACTTCAACTGCTTGCAGTGAGTGAATTAGTGAATATGGTTTTATGCCGCTTTTATCAACATTCCAGCAATTACACGGCGGGGGACTCTAGGAATAGCCTTCACACACTGTAGCCCAGTGGGGAAGCGAACCCGGGTCTAAGGCGTGACGAGCGGACGCTTTAACCATTAGGCTACCCCACCGCCCCTGGAAGCAGTGATTCGTTCATGGATCCTAAGGACTTAAAGCACCATGTAATGGGCGAGAGTGTAATTTAAGACACATGTTCCTATTCTGACACTGCCTGCTGTATTTAAAGAAACATCAGCTTCTATATTAGATTAGATGCGTTAAAAGACAATTTGTTGAGACTGAAGTAGCTTCTTTTAGGAGAAGAAGCTTAAACAGATATTTTTTCCATTTGAGCGAGAAAAGGGTGAGTAGGAAATCGCTTGTTCATATGAATGGTATGTTGTAGGCGAAAGGGAAGTGCTTCGTCCATGACTATCTTGAAGGTACATATTTATTTGATGGAGTTGAACGTGAATAGTTTTAACAGAGACAGCATTTGTAACAAATAACATACGGCATTGTTAAAGACAATGGCGTCACAAAACCGGGGATGAAGTTTCTGTGGTGTCTCAACGAACATGAAACCTATGTAGTGTGAATGTCTACTTCATCACCCAAGGCTATGTTGTCTCTTGCAGCAGAACAGTAAAATGTGTAATAAATCAGACATCATTTTATTTCATCTTGGCAGCTAACAGAAATATCTTATTCAGTCACCTGAATAGGTTAAATACAGAGAGTGCAAATATTTTTGTCTTCAAGCTACGGGAGACGTTCTTTGACAAGATGTCAAATTTCTTAATAATTTGACCTTAACTTAAACCGTATCTGATTGCTAAAACATCACAGTTCTCACAACAGGCGGCTGGGAAATTGAATATGACAACAATATCAAGAAGCAAATGAACCTGAGAACAAATTACCCATTATATAGAATTTGACAACACAAGCTTGTAGAAATTATTTCAAGTCTTTATGTTAGTCTATATTCTGCCTGTGAGATAGAATATATTTCTTCAGACTGTTGCTGTAGATCGAAATTGCTTGCAACGAAAAAGGATATAGTTAGATGATGGTTTCTAAAAGATAAAGTTGGAATCTGTATTCAATTTGAAACACATCTGGATTGAAGCTGAAAAATATTATGATTTTTATATTTAAAAAAATTCTATTTCTGGAATGATTGCTACAATATCTGTGAATTTGAAGATCTCACAAAACAAGTGGGGAACTGCACTAATCTGGATTTTTTTTATCGGACAAAAAGTAAATGCTCGTCAAACATAATTCTATACAGGACTGTTGAAAACAATAAAACCGACTGCCACAAGGACCCTGCTTGCCACCCATGTGTTCATCTCCCGGATAGCAGAAAACGTATGTACAGAGAGGAACATACTTCTCCGACACCCTGGACGCGTTCTGTGGACCACAGACTATAGAAAGCAGTCAGCATCCACAACAAGTCGATTTGCAGTACACGCAGAAACCGCAGATAGATCCACAGTCCCAAATGAACAAGAACAAAAAACAAAATTCAATTACTGCCACGTATGCTTTACACACTGTGGTAACAGACTTCCAAAACCTACCGCTGGGAGATCAAGTAATGCAATCAGTCGTAACACCATTTTCAAAACCTCCAAATGYATTCCCTGATGTACAGYTGTGTAMCTCAGAACGACATTTCCATCAGTTTCATTATTAACTGTAGACTGACCAGATATCAAATATAGGAACAAAAAAAGAAGGTGACTGTTGATATTACATTAGTGGAACCTTATCGTTCAGAGCTTAGATATACATTACCTACTCAGTGGTGTAAGTAAGCCTTTCAAATACCTTCTTTCATTAATCCACTTGTATTCTGTCTGTTTTTTGCCTATGAAATACCGGTAGTGCGAGTTTAGATACTTCTGTTGGACATATACGCTGCAACACTTTTTTTCTGAATATTAATGTGAACCCGGGTCTTCAGCGTGTCGAGCGGACGCTTAAAACACTAGGCTCCCCCACTGCCCCTAAAATGCATATGATAAGAGGGATCAGTTGTAGAGCTCATAAAACTACACCCAGGCTGTTGAAGGTTGTCCGATAACCTTTACTTAAATTCCCAACAACCTATTGTGAGACCTTTAATGTTAAAGCAATCGGCTAAACCTTTTGTTCTGAAGTTTTAGAAAACAGAGAAAACTAGTTCCAAAGGCCATCTCTTCCCAAAGTGTGAAGTAGGGAGAATTTCCACTCTCTGCACTTAACCTTTTTGTCAGGTGAATAAAGCATACGTGTTATTTTCCAAGATGAAACAAATATTATGTATGTTTTACAAGAGAGGAAAAAAGAGGACAGCGTGGAGCAGTGGAGTAGACAGACATCCATATAACATTCATATGCATCGAGGCAACAAAGACACTTCATCAGTGGTTTTGTGACGTCATTGACATCAAGGATCTCATTGCCTTCAATGATACCGACAATTAACTACTCACTTTAAGGTCGATCAAAAAGAATGGAAAAAAAGATTTCCGTTTAAGTTCCAGCTGAGGTCATCGTAACCTCGCTGGTGACAAGTCTCTCCCTCCTCACACACACACACACACACACACACACACACACACACTCTGATACAGTTCATCATGGACGTGACACTGGCCACAGTTAGCTTGGGGATATAAACGTATTTGTTGGTTCATCATACAATTTACAGACAACAAAAATGTGAATTTCATCATCAACGGATATTATATTATTGCTTCTACGGAAAATAAAAACTCTTTCTTCAATTGGTATACCGGTTTCGGTATGTTAAGTAAGTTTAGCAATGACTCATAATGTTTATGGATAAAGGAATCGGAGAGACTTTCAGTAGAGGTATGTCATGACTGTTTAAGATTATCTGACAAACGAAGCTTAAATTTTTGCATAAATATCTGGGAGAGCCATACAAAACCAAATCAAAATTTGAAGAAAATAACTTTTATATAGGTAACCAAGGTTTTGAGAATCTGAAATCATTTCTTTCGAACCATGTTGGATCATCTTTATTCGAAAATGAGTGGAATAACTGCTCGATATCATAAACATTTGACGATAGGTTCCAGCTCAGACATACACCAAGTCAGCAGAGATGAAGTTCAACCTTTGAGCGGCACCTCATCCTCGCTATCGACGGAACACAAGAAGCCAGGGAACTAGCTAGACAACTGGGTGTCTCCGTGACGGATGTAGATTAAAATATTTCATTTCCTCAATGGGTTTAAGCAAAACGAATTAGAAGCCAATAAAAAAGAAATGTATCACCATGTCTTGTCGAGATCATATTCCGAGAGGTGGAAACAGGTTAAAGAGCGAACACCAACTGGGAATCAAAAGTTTTCAGACAGAACATCGGAAATATAATTTGTTCACAGTCACGTCCCAAAATGCTTTTTGGTAGATTGAGGAAGTTGTCTATTTGCTCTATCCTTCGTAGGAAATAGGTTCATGCAGGGATAATCTACGTTATATAGTCTCTCTGGTTCATGTAATTGGTACAGCTTCTCAGCTGGAATCAATTAGGTCTTTGACTACCTAGCACTCAATGATGGGCTCCCTGTCCGACCCTCCTGGCGGTGGAGAGCCCAGTCACGGATGTATGCCTCATTTAACAAATTGACAGTGGTGTCTGTGTTGCCGTCAGTCGACTGTCATCCGGCGTCTTCACAACGCAGCACCGACTCTATTGCCAATGAGACTGATTAAACCTATCCACTATCTAGTATTTTCCACTACCATATTTTACAGGGGCGGTGGGACAGCCTGGTGGTTAAAGGGTTCGTTCGTCACGCCCAAGACCAGGGTTCGAGTCCCCACATGGGTACATTATTTTCTCATATTTTTTATGACCCCAGCCGTGAAGTTGCGGGAATATTGCTAAACGCGGCGTAAAACTAAACTCACTCACTCACTCACTCACCATATCTTACCACCTGCTACAGTGCTCCATTTGCTTTATTATTTCTTAAAGCAAATTTGACATTTTCCTATATTATTCCTTAAGAAAGGACAAGAATGGATAAAATAACATCTTTTTTCTGCTATTCAAATCGTTACACAGTGGGTTTTTTAAATTAACAGTTAATGTCAGTGTTGAAATAAGAACGCCTTAGAACAATTTCATACAAAGGCCAAACCTGTCATACACCTAGAATGGTGGGTTAACCCTTTGAGTAAATCAATCCTTTAAGCAAATGGCAACCTGAGTCAGCATATCCGTAGGCTTCTTGTGCTTCTTGTTCACGACTCCTTCCAATCTAAATCTATTACTATGTGAGCATTGTAAAAAACATGGAGGAGCACATGAAAGAAAATGTCAACTCGATGTTAGATCAATCAGTCAAATGTGCCTTCTACCTCATCACCAATTTGGGTAATATTACCGTATTACCATAGTACATCTAAACATTCATCAGTGGATGTAAACGTTGTGTCATTACGAGCCTAATGTGTTATTGTGGTTTTTGTACCCCTGTGTAAAACTTAAAATCAAGTTGCAGTCAGATGTAATTTATGCATAAATATATATTGTTCATCTCAATCTTATTATACTCTACCTTCAGTTACTGGCGATCTGTCCTAAATAGTATATAGTTTTAAGTCATATGCTAGTTTTAAATCTTTAACTGTGATATTCTAGTTCGTTTACTGTACAGACAGATTTTGTTAGATTAATTTTATTTAGATTTTATAACATTATTAATTTTTTAAATATGACCCTTTTTTGTCAGGTTATGTCTGAAATATTGCCAAAGTGACCATGAATTTTAACTCACTCACTCACTAACGTATTTTGCTCATCATAAATAGTTATGTATATAAAACCAATACGTTTATGACATTCGCCTACAGTTATGTAACATGATTGTATGATTAACTGGGGCAGTGTGGAAGCCTAGTGATTAAAGCGTCCGCTTTTCACGCCGAAGACTCGGGTTCGATTCCCCATATGGGTACAATGTGTGAAGCCCATGTCTGGTGTCCTGCTTGAATACTGCTAAAGCGGCGTAAAGCCAAACTCACTCACTCACTGTACGATTAACTGAATTGAAACATCTACTGATTATTGATTGTTGGACTCTGCTCCTGTACTAAACGTATGAACGCACACGTTCCCTTCTGTCATCTGAACCTACATCATTCTTACTTCTTTAAGGCTGAGACGAACGCAATCTCACACCAGTTGATTTGATCTACGTTATTCACCTCCTGTTAATCAAACCGGAAGCCAATCTCATAGAATGATACTTTGTCTTGACTATGTCTTACGTCTTTGCCCTGGATGGGTGTAACACACGTTCACCAGTATTGACCCTTCACAGCTTGGCGTAGTGGTACTGAAACCACTTAGCTCTTCTCGGTTGGTATTTTTCACCTTGTTCCAAGCATCTGGTGTCCCATTCAGAAGACTTGTTTTCGAATCGATATCTAGAGATATACTTCACAATGTGGGATTTCCATATGGATGTCTCTGGCATTGTGTGTAAATCAAGTGTTTCCACCTCTCCCATGTTCCTGTATAGTGACGAAAATCTTTCCACCTGTAACCTTTACTCCCGCGTCACAAACCACAATCCTCAGGGATTTTATTGAAACAGATAGAAAATACTTTTAGAAATGTTTATCCTTCAGGCTATCGAAAAACTGGTACAGTCTTACCAGTCTTCAGCGTCTCCATTCACAGCGACTATCGATGTGGGAGCAAGCCCTCTTGTGGGGATACAGAATGGTGCAAGTGCTGAGAGATTAATTGATTCTGTTGGTTTGCATTTTTGGCTTACCATACCACGAGAGACGTTAAGGCTGTAACGCAGTCACTCAATCCATTACAGATAAGTATCTGTCTCATAATGATATATTACCACCAGCATGGTACATGGAATATCTACGTGTTACACGTGATCCCATCCTTCCGACATCAGATACATATAGAAACAAGACCCATTTCCATGCTCAAAGGTACCATTAGAGGGAGTTGGTTTTTACACCGCTTTTAGCAATATTCCAGCAGTATCACGGCATCGAACACCAGAAAGGGGCATCACACATTGTACCAATGCAGAGAATCGAACCCGGGCCTTCGGCGTGACGTACGAACGCTTTAACTACTAGAATACCCCAACCACCCTGGTTGGACCGTTAGATATTGGAGGAGGCAGAGACTTCAGCCATAGCTGCAAAACCATTCAACCATTTCAATTAAACCAATTATGCTAAATATGTTCACTAAAACAATTATGTAAAATTGTATCCAATGTGTCAATATCGATTTTCGACTAGTCTGGGCTATAATTACTGTTTGAGACATTTTCTTGGACATTATATATTTTTTTTCTAAAAGCAATTACAGCCCCACAAGACCCTACAACTACCCACTATCAAGGATCTCTCGCCTCTCGACATAATAACCTCCCAACATGAGTTCATGGCATCACAAGACAAGACATCATCACTGCAAGACACAGGTTCTCGTTACCAGACATATAGAGGCGTTTGGTGATGGAGTATGCTGTCCACATGGAACTATATGTGACACTTTAAGTGTCAGTATTGTCATGGTTTATTATGCGATACTGTCTCCATGGTAATTCTATAGCATGTCAGAGAATCTTAGGCCTCACAACGTCAGCCAGTTACTGGATTCAGTTGATGGATTGTTTGATTATCAAGGTTTAGAGAGGTACATCGGATTACAGAAGGATGCAATGGTTCTGGATTTCAAAACTAAATGATTCCGTGATGAAGTACTTTCCAGACTGCCTTTATTGATCTATCGAGGCAAAAAAATTCATCGAAAAATTCAAAACACACCGCCGAATGCCCCCTCGAGTATGTTCCAAAGGATTTAAATGATTGTCTCTGGAAAAATGAAATATGTCGGAAGAGGTTTCTAGCGTTTTGTCATGGTTTAAATTTAACTATATCATATGTGATACGTTATGCAGTATACATTTTGTATATATTTTCTTTGTCCATGTGTGTGTATGTATGAGTGGGTGGGGGATGTATGTGTGTGAATGATGGTTTGCTTAATACATCATACCTTTGTGGGATTTCGAACCCGGGTCTCTGGCGTGATGAGCGAACGCTTTAACCTCCATGCTACCCCACCGCCCCCTTAAAGAAAATAAGATAAATAAAAGCAATATATAGGATGAAGGTGTGTGATATTCGTATATCCGAATATTTTATAAATTTCAATCAATCAGCTCATGAGTGACGCCATATTCTATCACACCATGCAATGAGGCCAACACATAACATCTTGAGAATTGTTCAGGCAATCAGGTAATCTGGTAGTCAGATAATCAGGTAATCTGGTAATCAGGCAATCATGTAGTGGACTGCATGAACAACGATCCGGACACCTTTAGGGGAACAATAACTCACAATCAGCCTGGTCACACATTTTAAACGCCGAGTGAGTTGGACATTCCTTCAGACAAGAGGCAACCCCAACCGACTGTGTCTGCCGCGAACGAGTTTAATTGCCTAATAGCGTACTACACATGGCAGTGGCCACACGTTAAACATATCTGTCAAGTCTGAATATTTAGTCAATAAGCAAAGTAACTGGACTTATTTCCATCTCATGAATTGCACAGCTGTCGTTTCCTTTATATGCATGGATATTCACATCGATTAAAGCAATGATGTTGTTGCAACTAGACCTAGAAGACACGCCAGACTCGGTACAACACGTCAATATGAATTATCGGTTAGTTAGGACTTTGTGCCATCTAATACTGTAAACCGGAAATATTCTGCTTCAGTTTATATTTTGCGAATTTTGCGTTTCTCTTCCCCACGCAAAAAATTATCGGCGTAGTAATATTAATCCATTCAACACCGTAGGCCGGAAAACCGGCCAAGACATCACGAGTCCGGTAAATCGGCCAGGCAGTAGTTGCATCAAAATGATATATAATTTTAGGAAACTAAATACTGTATGATTCATTTTTTAAATCAATCACTTATAACAGTGTCTCAAAACACTTATTACATTTCAAATGACCATATATTATCGACAGAATTAGAATTATAAACCATCTTTCGCAAAGTTATTTAAAAAAACAATTCTCGCACACATGTTTCGTCAACGGGTCCACATCAAAGTCGTCAAAGAGCAAGTAACGATGTTTCGAGATGATAATTACAAATTGAATAAACTGAAGTATAAAATCAATAACAGTGCTCATTAAAGTTGTGAAACGTACATTACAACTTACAATTTCCATCTTTTTTGTGCGATCGTGTAAAGTAATTCAAGTGACATCTCGGCTTAGTGCTCGGACACGATGTTTAATGCTAAAATATATGCATGAAGCATTTTTGTCACAGGTCATAACCTAGCACGATACGTCCACTAAGTTTCATAATATAGGTATTGGTGGACATTTTTTACGTAACACGTTCAGAATAGCATGATCTTACCCAAAACTTTCGTCTGAATCTAAAAGTTGTTAGGAGGACAATACCAAATGCTGTAATATGATTAGCTGCCTTAGGTCACGTGCATGATTTTGACCCATCACGATCCTCATAGAAGACTGTGGCAGAAAAGAAACCAATAGAAACCAATTTCATTAGAAACCAATTTCCGGTTTACAGTACACACTGAAACTATAATGAATGTTGGCATTGCTGTAGGCAATGCAGTTTTGGGATTATATTTATAAAAAAACAACGAAAATATTTTGAAAAATGTTTTGATTGTGGAGGTGTTGCCAAAAACACCACTATTCAAAATGTTCATGTTGTTTTTTCTGAAATAAGCACGACGTGTGCAGGTTCTTTATTGCGCCATTTATAAAAGGTCAAAACACATGTCAATCCTCAGAAAGAAATTCTGGCAAGATAGCAGTGAAGACACCAGATGTTCCTGCAGCGATCCCCTATTCTTTGACATAGACTTGCGACAGTCCTGTAAACAATACCAGTACAGTGTATACACTCCAGATTTGCTGGGTGTAAGGAAGATGTCTGGTGTGTGAGTGAGTGAGGCACAGCGAGGGAGATAAGGCCTCGAGGGATGGTAAATTGGTGGTACCGGCGATTACACATTGTGTAGGTAGCAACAACTCAGCACTTCTTGGATTTTATCCCAGAATCATATTCTTGCATTCATAAGGGATGCGACTTTGTACAGCGAGTTCCGTTTGGACGACGAGGTATGTTCATCACAAGGGATATGTCTCTGCCGATCTACACTTCCTCAGGAACAGAGATAAAGGAACTAAGTTGAATGATAGTGACAAGATAAGACATCAATTGTGTGCAGCTCTTAACAAACTCCGTCCATGTTTGGCAGTGTGTCTGGTTGAAAGATAAATATAGGCAAATAAGAGACAACTGAAGCTGGTTCTAAGACTGAGAATAATACCGACTGTCAGATATCGTAATTAGACTGGCACAGAGGTCATTTTGGAATATTGGAAACTTAATCAAAATCACTTGAGCGACATTTTGGTTTCAGCACAAACAGAGAATTAGAAAAAATATCAATGATTGACAGGACAAGAAAGAGATAATGTATACAGTAATATAAAATAAATAACGCAAATGCTATCAAATGAGATCATACCTCTGACGCAAATATATTTCATCATAACCAAATCATTGATCAAAGGAAATTATTGCGGAAGACATAAGACTTTCTAGATGACTACAATAAAATGATCAATTTAATCAGGAACTGAGCATATCAATACTCCTTGTTTCAAGTTGAGATTTCACAATCAAGCTGCTGGTCTCCCAGTTGCCTACAACTCATAAGGTTGCATGGCTCTCAATGTATCCAAACGTTACTGCTCTACGAACGTATAATGAGGGGAGAGTGAGTGAGTTCAGAGCCGTTATTTCAGCCTGCGAGGAAGACATGAAGAAGAAGAAATAAAGTTTATTACTGTGTCACATGCTGAGTTACAATGAAAGAGATTGCGTCGTTCCAGGGATTTTAAAACAACATCCGGCCATATGGCCTATGAGACACAAATAACACAGTTATATGAAAACATTGATAATTAAAGTCACACACACACGCACGCACGCACACACACACACACACACTCACTCACTCACTCACTCATACACACACATACATTCACGTTCATATACTAAAAAGCATAAAATATATAAATAGCAAACATGGTGGTAAGTGAATGTTGACATTATTAATAGTAATAGAATAAACTAATCTACCGAAATATGTCGGCACCTAAACATAGTGTGGAGGATTACGGCAAGGTTTTCTATAAACTGTTTATTAGTAAGTAAGAATACCATTTTGCCTACTGCTGTCCACTGTATTTCTTTCCAAAAATTATATCTGAGATCTGAATAATAATCACAGTTAACCAGAAAATATGTCCATATATATACTTATAAGTAGAGTACGGTTAGAAAGAACTCAAAGGAACATCAATGTTATTTTGTTACAAACGCAGTTTGTTAAAAGCATTTTGACAAAGATATGCAGCAAGTTTCCCGGGACCAAAATAACGACTCTTTAAATATCCCAGTTCGTAATAAGCATAGTTTACTGTACATCAATGCCGAAATGTTTTACACAAACCGTCTCAGCTATCACTACAAGTGCCTCTCAGATTATACAAGCGCTTCACTACAGATGCCGAAAGCCATTCCGGTTTCTACTCTCGACATTCTTACCAGAATATACACCACTTTTTCTACTGACCCCTGTCTTCGACGGGACGTCCTTTATTGCATGGCTTTCTCAGAATATAATCATCAATATGAACATAATGTTTTGAGATAAGTACCTCACACCAACATCATTGACCTCAACATACTCAAGGAACCTCTGATGATTCATCCTTCAACAGTGGTAACCAGACCAATGAAACACGTTGTGCTTGGTAAACGTGATTACAGCAATAAAGTTGGCTATCTATCATAAAGGGTATGACAGCCATAGTGGCCATGCCTATGATGATTATGATCAAAGCAATGGAACTTGTCATATTCAGTAATGGCTATTGATGCTTTGAAGATTTCTGGAGATAAATATGACGTTATAAGACTTGGCAATGAAGACGGGCGGCTATGAAGATGGTGATCGCATCACCGAGTACTCATATACGGTAATGGTTATTG
>VKKT01003043.1:75759-86409 GCA_008038995.1 Haliotis laevigata | reverse complement strand
CACATTGTACCCATGTGGGGAATCGAACCCGGGTCTTCGGCGTGACGAGCGAACTCTTTAACACCTAGGCTACCCCACCGCCCCGACTACGCTCTAGTAGAAACACTGTATATGCCCAGTTGATTGTGTTTGAGCAAGTACAGTTTGGCGGTTGTTCACGATGAAATGAGGTGCCTCTCATGTGACTGTAACACTGCCGATCAGACAAAATTTGAATGGACAACAGTACATCACTGGCATCCTAGACAGGGTTGTTGAGCCACATTTCGATAACCATCCTCTGAACACAAGGCCAGTCCTCATGGATGACAATGTTAGTCGACATTGTGCACGTGCAGTTGTCGAATCTTGAGTCAAGAGGCGGTAGCAACTCAATGGGAATTCCAGATCGCATTCCCATAGATCATTTTGGGGATATTATGCGTCGCAGAAAAAGCCAGAGAAATCCTACACTACAAATCTTGATGGATCACCGACCCGCTGTGGTGGTGTGAATCATTTTAATCAAAATGACGATAATGACGCTAACCCCATAGCATTAGATTAAATGTATTAAAGTACATGTATAACATAGCTGATTCAGTACAAACTACAAGGGAGATAATTAATCCCTTTTTAACAAGAAATAAATACAGACACTACACACAGTGTCACTTGTGTCACTTAAACATTGATACAGAAATTAAACCCGTGAAGATCCGAGTTAGACTTGGTCTTCAGTCACCCATGCTTGTCGTAAGAGGTGACGAACGGGATCGGGTGGTCAGGCTCGCTGACTTTGTAGACACATGTCATCGTATCCCAATTGCGTAGATCAATGCTCATGCTGTTGATCACTGGATTGTCTGGTCCAGACTCGATTATTTACAGACCGCCGCCATAAAGCAGGAATATTGCTGAGAGCAGCGTATTACTAAACTCACTCACTCATTGATACAGAGTTTATAGCTATGTGTATTTTCTGGACGAAAATGAATACATTTCAACCATTCTTATCGTTATTCCACCCGTCTATAATACAGCGCACAACACCGTCGTCTCCGGGAGACGGCAACCTTGTACATGTGCCTGAATGTTTGTTGCCAAGGTTACAAAGTCACCAACAAATGTATACGGTAACAACAGACACAGAACAGGTGAAAATTCATTTCTGTAAAGATGTAATAATAATTTGTGGCTGAATATTTGGATGAGTGAATTCCATTTAAGATTGAATGTTTCGGTTTCATTGTTTCTCTTTGAAATAAATATTTCTACAGAAAATATCTCTTTAAACACCTTTTTATAATTAATGAATTTTGGAATTGATTTTTTCACATTACATAAATTGATATGTTTGGCAGAGATAATGATTTGATTTAGTAATACGTCATTATGCAATTTACCAAACCAATGTATCAAATATTTTGTAATGTTTATTTTATTAATCCAGTTTATTAATCCAGAGTTCTAGATCATTCCAGAATTTCATGCTTTCACAGCACTCCCAATAAACATGACAAATGCTCTCAGAAACATCATTGCAAAAACTACACACATCATTGTCAATCAGGTTCATTTTCGATAATTCTTTTTTTAGTATAAATAACTAAAAAAATCTGTATTGAAAATCAAGAAGTTTAACGCCTTTCAATCCATATCTATAAAAGTTAAACATTTTGTACCAATCAAATTCACAATCACTGAATATAATTCACATTGAGTACAAATTTCAAGTTATCATTTTTAGAAATCAGCTTTTCATAAAATATTCTTGAACCTTTGGAGAGCTTTAACATATTTCTTTGGTAAACATTGATGTATAAACTGTAGGAAGGAATGATTCTTGACCTTTTGATAACATTTTTCCAAATATCAGGTAAGATGTGAAGTAGATAGTTATAGTCTAAGTATTTTATCTTTAACTTATCAAAAGGAATAAATCCATGTTCATTACGTAAATACTTTACTGTCAATAAACCCTTATCCGCCCAGTGTATAATAACAAGGCAATACTGGCTCTGCAAGAATGTAATAAGTATTGTAAGAATCAGCATTGAACGTTTTGCAATAATTGTTCCATGCTTTTAAAACATCGTTCCAATAAGGGTTTTCAATGTTGAGTATTTTGTCAATATATGCTCCATACTTGAAGATATCATTATAAGGTATATTACAAGGATTATTGTCGGATGATGTTTTACAGTAGAGTCTAAGATTGGATAATTTTAGAGCTTCAATAAATGTTATTATATAAACCATACCCATTCCCCCTTCAGTCTTAAATCTTTTCATTGTGATCCTTTTTATTTTATCATTTTTATCATTCCAAATGAATTTGAAAAATATCTTTTCAAGGGATTTAATAAAGTCATCTGGAGGATTGGGCAATGAACTGAAAATATGTACTAATTTTGAAAGGGCTAATGTTTTTATCATAGTGATTTTCCCTAACAATGTCAAATGTCTTTTTCTCCATACTGCTAATGATCTGTTTATTTCTTCCAGCCTTTTTTCGTATTAATCACCCATAGATAAGTAAGGTTTGGGGTCAATTTGATTCCAAGAACTTCATTTTCAAAGAAGTCAGATAAGTGGTCATTTTGTATCACGCAAGAAGTTGTGTGACATGTCAGTAGATTAATCCAGCGTATTATTTGTGGACCGAAACCACTAACTACAATACCAGTTAGATACACGCTTTTCCGCTAGGACTTTAGTTGAAATACCTAACCATATCTGTTCTATATAATAATAAATGTATATTTTTTTACAATAAATACATAAACTAACCTCGTGGCCACTCTTTTCCTCCACTTCGAATGATCTCTCAACACGCAATGGAAGACTCAAACAACCACGAGGCACAATCTCTTCGTCAATCAGTCAACCAATCACAATCCTCAATATCACATCGATCCCTAACACGAAACGCTCTCGTTATACATATTCATTATACTTGCCTGAAGAAAGAGGCAAAGAGAACAGCTTGAATAAAACTATGATCCACAAAACAATAGAACTCGAACATGATTTGTTTTTGCACAGGATTTCTTGAACTTTTTTTGTAAAATGCAATATAGCGTGAAAACAACACTGCTACACTGGAACCAGACCTGCATGAAGAATGAAATACAATACCTCAAGGTCCTTTTCAACGCGTGGTATAGCCAATGAGTGAGAAGGGCTGACAGGTTATTGTAATTGGTGGAGGTTACACCAGATATTAACCTTGTGCACGGTAACAGGCACTGACGTGATGCAGATACAGACTGTTGAGGTTTGTACACCAGAATCTCGAAAACCACCGCGCTTATTAACGTCATACCGCCATAGTAATGATCACTACAACATGAGTCAATTTTCCCCTATGTTTGTGTCTCTGACTACGCTACAGTTTTTGGTTCTTGTTTTGCGCATAAATGTGTCATTAAAATATCCCTTGGGATACAATTATCCCGGTAATACGTTGAATACGTTCATTTGCTATTGTTAATGGTAACATATTGATTCTAGGAAGATTATAGGGCGTTGTGATACTATTTCCATGCGTTCAGTATGAACTTCACGTGTGAACGCTTAGTGAGTCAATCACTAGCAGGTGTATCTGATCATCAATCTCCCGTACATTCACAAAATGCTACTGGACACTCTGATAATTAATACTACTCCGAAAATACACTACTTAAAAATAACTACACTGATTCGGAAATACAATCTTATCCAGACAACCGTTTTCATCAGGGATTGAACATTCTTTCATGGTAGCAGTTATGGCTCTGTGTGAGTGTGCGCGCGCGCGCATGCAGGGTTGCGTACCCACCCTTATGTCCTGAAAGTTTATTAAATGAAAATTGAAACTCGGATGTAAATTAAGTGTGTACCCCCCCCCCNTTTTCTCAATAGTGTGCACCCCCCACCCCACCCCTCTTCTAAAAAAGCTGTATCCGCCCATGCTCTGATGTCACTCTGGACGGTGTTTGCAGGTGTCTGAACTTGTGTGTTTGTTTCTGTAGACTGTAAACGTACACCGAGAGAGAACAGGATGGATATACCGTAGTGTTAAGTGTTATAAAATTGTTTTCGTCATTCACGTTGGCAAAGTTTAATATATCGTGTAATAATGGACATGTATAATGCGCTTGTATCCGCGCGCTTGTGCATGCTCAAAGCGCTAAGACATTATTACCCCTGTTAATCCAAGCTGCCTGTGAAGCCCTAGAAGGTTAACAGTCATGTGACTTATCCTTCCGGGTACCCGTTTACTGTTGGGTGGAGACAGGTAATTTTGAACAAACTGACCAGCTTAAGGTGAGACCACATATGTCGTGTGTGCTTCTTTGTGGGTCGGGACAGAGACTCTCAGGGCTCAAGCTGCCGAACACGGTCACCCATCCATGGACTGTCCGTGACCAGCGTTGGTCAACTTCAACTGATTTGTGACCTGGGCCCAAGACAAAGGTCACACACCACCACACAATACTTCCAAGGTGTTCTATCAGCTTCTTCTGGGGCGGCGGGGTAGCCTAGTGGTTATAGCAGTAGCTCGTCACGCCAAAGACCCGGGTTCGGCGCCAGGCTGTGATCACATAAGCGAATGAATTTAGTTTTACGCCACTTTTAACAATACTCCAACAACACCATGGCGGGGGACATCAGAAATGGGCTTCACACATTTTACCCATATGGGGAATCGAACCCGGGTCTTCGGCGTGACGAGCGATCGCTTTAACCCCTGGATTACCCCACCACCCACATTTTTGTGAACTATGGGGGATGTGATCACGTCTATACGAACAAGAGTAACTGACAGTCGGTATAGTTTTGGACAATATATTTGTTTTCATGGTTTTCCCTGGTGCCAGTCTTTAGGTCATATGTTCTCATGTTTACACTGATCTGACTGATTGTATGGTTGTTAGAATTGTGTTGCGTATGGCAACGGATTTTTATTAATTAAACATATTCCCTTGCAAAATTGCTTTTGGCTATTTTGATGCATTACCTTTGTGTCAATCCTTGGCGGGCTTTGAGTAGTATGGAATCATTTCAATTCACAATAGAGCAGATTTGATGCTTTTGACATTTCTTCCAGGTCAGATGTTACATTTTCTTGACATTCAGTGTATCTCAATGGCATTGTATGTAATGTTTATATGGTTATAGTTTGTTTACACATTCCTTACATCAAAAACAACTCACACAAACACATTTAAGGCAAATTATGTGGCAGGCTCGACCGGTACTGCATGGTTCCAACACCTGGAGTTTTAACACATAAACTTGACACGCTTTTTGTCTTTCGGTGATCGGTGAAGATCCGGCTTAGACTTGGTCTTCAGTAACCCGTGCTTGTCGTAAGAAGCGACTGTCGGGATCGGGTGGTCAGGCTCGCTGACTTGGTTGACACATGTCATCGTATCCCAATTACATAGATCGATGCTCATGATGTTGATCACTGGATTGTCTGGTCCAGACACGATTCATTACAGATCGCCGCCATAAAGCAGGAATATTGCTGAGTGCGGCGTTAAACAACCAACCAACCAACCAACTAACCAACCAACCAAGCAGACAACCTTGTAAGCCTGAATGTGTTTCAGCTCATAATGGAGGCTGGTTAGTCTCTGGAAGTGACATTTATTTAAACCATACCCACAGGTAGTAATGAAAATTATTTTAAAAAGATTGTTGAACGTGGAGCTTGTACTATTCGTGGTTTGCCCGAGGCTATGTGACAGTTCCATATATAGCATCTTCTTCTTTCCTCGCTGTTTTGGTTGACTCATGTCTGTGCAGATCGATGTTCATGCTGTTGATCACTGAATTGGTTGGACCAAACAGACTATTTACCGACCGCCGCCATATAGCTGGAATATTGCCGAGTGCGTCGTAAAACTCATTCACTCACTCTTCTTCTGTCGAATTAACAAATCAGAAGCACTTAGGGTAAGGAGAAAATACGTGTGTTTGAGTTAGGATTTTAATGCCGCTTTTAGTTATTTCGTCGTGTGTCTGTTTGATATGGGGATAAGCTTGAAATTATGCTGTTGGTCGACGTTCACCACTATGGTAAAGCCCACGAGCTCGGAAATTTAAACACAATCAGGGTGAAGCTAAGTCCCGTGCCTACGGTCCTCGGATTCTCTCTCGATTGAGGCAAACTGCTCCGCAAAGAGAATTCCTGCGCTGTGGAGTAAGTGACTGAGTGAGTTTGGTTTTAAGCCGCTTTACCAATTTTCCAGCAATATCACCGCTGGGGGACACCAGAAATGGGCTTCATACATTGTACCATTTTGGGAATCGAACCCGTGTCTTCGGCGTGACGAGCGAACGTTTTAACCACTGGGCTAACTCATCGCCGTCCACGGCGCCTTGGACAACTTGGACAACAGTCGCACGCACGTACGCACGCACGCACGCACGCACGCACTTGATGTATGATACATTTCACAAAACTCGAACTGTGAGAGTGGATAATAAGGTTAGAGAAGATTCATAGTTTTACATGCAACACGCTTTGTTATCAACATTCTAAAAATAGAGAAAATTACAATTCCATGCCCGAAGCAATCGGTAATCTTTACTGAAGCTCTTACAGGTTTATAGCTTTGAGGCAGAATGTCAGAACGTCTGACTAGTTATGCATAGCAGTATATGTGCATTATGCTACAAATCCACGTCAGTGCATTTCGGTTTCTTTTACGCTTGCAATATCCATCACCAAGGGAACAGTGGCATGGTTGCAATGGTGTCTGATCCAACAATACGACATCGGTGGGACCTTTGAATGGTGTCTTCGATGGACCCCTGATGAAGCAAACTTTTGTCTTCAGAGTGAAAAACTCGATAAACTTTCATTTGTATGGAGGTTAAACCTGTGGCTCAAGTGGAACGACGTCATATCTTTCGTTGGTGTCTGATGGACGTTTGGTCGGACGTTTAAATGTGGCAGTTCCATTCTTCTGTCTTCACAGTGCAATAAGCTATAAATTGTCACCTGTATCGGGTGCAACGGAGGTTAAACCTGTGGCGCTGGTGGAAGAGCGCCATATCTTTCAATGGTGTCTGATGGAACAAAACGATATTGGTCGGATGTTTAGATGTGGCAGTTTCATAATTCTGGCTTCAGAGTGGAATATAAACTTTCAGCTGTATTGGGTGCAACGGAAGTTAAACGTATGGCGCCAGTGGAAGGGCGTCATATATTTCGTATTACTCCTCTATGTGACTTCATGTTGGTTTCAAGTATTTAACTGAACACAGGCCTGTTCTTTCCCAGTGACGATGAAGTTCCGGAGACGAGTAACGTATGTGGTCGTCACTTGTGTGTGTATTGTGCTTGGGTATCAGACATGTGTCTATTGGCTGAATCGTTGCAGGAGGACTGGCATCAAAGTCATGACACGTGCGCCGTTTCTACGTAACAGGATAAGGGATCATACACCACGTTTCAATGGTTTACTTGAAAGGGCAAAGCCGACGGAACCACATACATTTCTCCAGACATTGCCAATAATTGACATTGGTCGTGGAACCGAAAGATTTCTGAAAACTGGTGTGCATAATCAGCGTGTTAATAGCGACTTGTTGATGAGAAATCTGAAACATTTCATGGATCAAGTGGAGAGGCGGAATCTCACGCTACCCTCTGCCCACGGCGGATCAGGAGTTTCTGTCCTCAAGGTTGGATATGTCAGGGGATAAGTGGTTTTTTTTAGGAGTGATGAGTTGGCAATATTCCAGCAATATCACGGCGGGGGACACCAGAAATGGGCTTCACACATTGTCCCTTTGTGGGGAATCTAACCCGGGTCTTCGGCGTGACGACCGAACAATTTAACCACTAGGCTAACCCACAGCCCCCTTTTAGGGATGGGTGGGACGGAGTATATATTTAGGGGTGGATGATGTTTTACCATTTTTTTAAGCTTTGTCTGAAGTTCAATCGGAGACATTCTTTTTGGATCACCTCACATTATTTTAAAGAAAATTTTGTATGTACACAGAACGTTTTCTCCGTTGAGTCTGAGATAAATTTTCTAGTAAAGGCCATCAAAATCGAAAACACTCCGTGAATATTTGCCATTCCTTAGCATGTGTTTGTGACGTGTGGAACAGACTATGATCACATTTTCGCAAACCATTCGTCACCACTCGCCCCTTTCCGTAACCTCCAAGAAGACTCGTCCCCCATTCGTCACCACTCGCCCCTTTCCGTAACCTCAAAGAAAGACTCGTCCCCATCTTGATGCTTGTTATGTGCGAAAATACGACAAACCAATCAGAACGCGCGTAATAATCCCGACTACTCAAATCGTTTATGGAATTATGTTATTGTTTAAAAAATCATGATAAATATCTATCGTCATATTGAAAGTATTAAGAACGTAGCTAACAGATAGTGTGCTGTCTAATGTGAATTTTTTTATAAGAATCATGCGATTGACGGTCAGAGATTCAAATACACGCACGTGCGTTTGTTGACATAACGGCTCTCACTGGTCCAACTGAGTGTATTTCTGACGATCTTGCGGGCTTGTTGTGGTGACTGTACGTGCGCTTCCAACAGTTTTAGGAAATGTAATTATCAATCTCTACGAGTTTCAAAACAATGATATTATATCTCTATGTAACTAATCAATTTTAATCTTTAACATTGGGCATWTTTGGTCATTCATATATTTTTCAGCGAATTCATTCACAATTCCACCTGGGGTATGACAGCAAGCTAAGGTTACACGTGTGTAGTCATTTTTGAGTTTCTGCAGCTGTGTATTTTTACAAAATTTATTTGCATATTCAATAAAACAAATCCCATTTATGATTATTAAATCCTTTTCAGAAATAAAATTGGAAATATAAGGTGATTATATGGTAATAAATACGCCAGAATATGTCTTCAAGAAATATGTTTTTCTCCTTCGTTTTACTTGTATCACTGTATTACGTTTTAATACAATGTATGAGTACTTCGGTGATATTAAGTACCATTGGAATCAAACAGGAATAGAGTTATCGTTCCTATTTGAAGTAGTTCTGATGTTCATGTGCCAATATGAAAACCCTTCCAGAGGGGCACGAGTCGCTATTCAGCTTGTCCCGGAATAACACGAGTTGGTCACGAATGCAGGTTCCGGAAAGGGGCGAGTGGTGACGAATGGGACAAGCCGTCTTTTTGAAGGTTACGGAAAGGGACGAGTGGTGACGAATGTCATGAATGCTGTGACCAAACTCTGTTTTCTTGCAAGATATGTGCCATAATACCGATGTTACATAACCAATCAATAAAGACACCCGTCCCTGTTACATCTCTCGAAATGTACACTCATTCAAATGGGTACTCACGTGCATTTGCATATTCTTACATCTGTCTTATAAATATACAGTAAAGTAAAGTCTCAATATTTCTTGACCATAAAGGTCTGCTACAGCACTATTTACATACTCTAATCTACACTTTCATAACAATTTATTCAAAGCGCTATGATATTTTACATTTACAACATTAATTCATGATAAACTTTGATACTTCATTTATTATACAGTTCAAACCAGAGACCGTATAATAATCCTATCATATGGTTGCCATTCAAACTTGTATTCGTTCTACATTTTAATATTTAGGCATTATGCATTTCAAACTTTTATTCATGGTACCATTCAAGCATTCATTCATTAGTTTCAATCGCATTTGCATTGGTCACGGATGTTTTGCAAACATCGTACTGTTATCGATATATGGAGCAACGTTTATTATACAGACTGAACTTTAAAACGGATTTCCAATTAAAACAGTTTTGTCGCTTTTATCAGTATTTATAAAGTGATATATTTTTCAGCTTTCGACAGAGATATGCCTATTATTCCCATTTATCATTTCATCATAATATCTTAAGCCTTTATCAATACTGATAGACTCTACAACCTAGGGTGTACATTTAACCTCCATGTTGGATATTCCCTTATTCACTTCTACCATGGTAAAGTTTACATTCGAATTCTTCTTCTAATCTCCATTAGGGCGATGGAGTAGCCTACTTATTAAAGCGTTCCTTCATCACGCGGAAGACCCGGGTTCGATTCCCCACATTTCTTGTGTTCCCCGCTGTGATATGTTATTCCACAATTCGTCCAAATATATACATAGTAAATTTTTTTTATAGATATCCAGTAAATAATTAAAACAACTCTTTTTTATCAGGATGATTTGATCGAAGAGAACAGGAAGTTTCCAAGGGGACGCAACATACATCTTGAACAGAGCATATACAAATGGCAACCTGTTCGCAGATCATATCAAGGCCAGTTCCTGGACATTGATGACGACATGTTTTCCTATTCAGCAATATTTGAAAAAAGAGATACAACATTCATACGAGTGTTAATCATTCTGCCACGACATATCAGTTCCGTCGCTCATTTCCGGTGTATTCTCAGAAGGTCGAAGTCAGACTGGGGTCAGCTGGTACCAGCAACTTTTCAGCAGATCCCAAATAATGACTTGCGTTTACATCTGTGAGTGCAATCCTTTCTCTTCCCAAAAATTAGTATGTGTCTAAATTACACCCAAAACGGTTGCTTTAGAAGCCATTAAATAACGTAACAAATTAGAGGTGAGGGGAGGTGAAATTGGGTTTAACGTCGTGCTTGAGAATATTTCGCTCATAT
>VKKT01003042.1:100152-111263 GCA_008038995.1 Haliotis laevigata | reverse complement strand
GCAGTGATGCAAGTGAGATAAGTAAGTCTTAAGGTGAATTAAGGCTACATGCATGAAATATACTCATGCCAATAAGGGTTGTCACACACCCTCCCCCCCCAACCCCCCACACACTCCACACCCCCTCTCCAATAAAAGAAATTGAAGGGGGTGACAACCATTATTGGCATGAGTTTATAAGTGAGATATTAGTATAAAGTCTAATAACCTTGCGTGCAGTGAAACGTGCCTGGGATACACTGAGATAGATATGTTTTAGGTGGAATAAACTTGCATGCGTGATATAAAAGTGAAGAGCATAGATCCATCCTCTAGACCCCGGATGTGGTGATTCAAGATGATTGTGTTAAGCTTTGTTTGACAGTTGTTAAAATGACGCAAACAAGAAGCGATATTTCGGTGGCGATGTAGTTACTACATACATCAAGGTTGTGTTGCAGTGTTTCGGAGACTCTTTTCAGCATAGTGACGGATGCAATTTTGTAAAATCCATTTTTTTGGTCCGGCAATTTATGTTATACCACTAGTGAACATACCGCCTTTGTAAAACCTTGTGATGCTATGTGACTAAAACTTCTCCAAGAGCAAAAGAAGAGCCATTGATTGTTACCATGACGTCAGAATGGAATGACATCACAAATCGACTACCACTGAACCTGGTTACCTGTACGTGTTTTAACTCAAGTGAGTTTAGTTTTACACCGCACTCAGCAATATTCCAGCCATATGGCAGCGGTCTGTAAACAATCCAGTGATCAACAGCATGAGCATCCATCTACGCAATTGGGATACGATGACATGTGTCAATTAACGCCAATCCGGGCGTTGGGGTATCCATGTAGTTACTGGAAACAAGAACAAGTTGGATCGACGCAGAGAACGAGTTTACCAGAAGTAGGCAGTGCACGGCAATGAGCTAACCCCTTTGGTTTGTGAAAGGAAGAGCAGATGTTCGCTAGTGCACGTGCATTACGTGTAGCAAGTCGCACCCCACTTGATCGCGGACAGCTTGAGCCACTTCGCTTACAATGGCAAGCGCCAGTGTGCGGCACTCACACATGCTAATACGGGTCAATTGTCAGGTCGATGCTCAACTCACCCTTGTTTGCCAGTAGAGCGTTCGCTCGTCAAGCCGAAGACCCGGGTTCCATTTCCCACATGGGGGACAATGTGAGAAGCCCATGGCCATTTCTGGTGATCCCGCCGTGATATTGCTAAAGACTGCATAAAACCTTACCCACTCACTACAACCAATCCATCACAAAAGAAAGCCTTATTCGTGAATGTACAAAGCTTCAGTGTCCACATTTGTACTCCGTATGACCCTCATACCAGGGCAATTGTATTCTTCTCTGCGTGTTGTGTCATATCTATGTTGACATTTATACCCCATGTTGCGTCCTACACGGTCCTCCCTATATCTCAATGTTCTACAACAGTGGTTTACTATCAGGGAACACGATTACCTACAGTTCTCACAAAGGATATCGCTGTTTTATCGTATTTTGGCATACTTGGTATTCTAAAAGAGACATTATGTTTCTTTATACCCAAATTCTATACCACTCTTCAACCGTAAGCACTATCGACACGTTTCATCAAGAGTAATTCAAATGCTTTCGTGAACATTTCACCGTGTAGTAACAGCCAAATAATTACCCAACCCCCGGTAATGATAAAAGAGTGAATATATTTCACGCTGCTTAAGCAATATCATGGTCATATCACTAGGGGGATTAAAAATTGACTTCAAGCACATCTAACCCGTATCTAATCGAACGCGGGATTGTGGTGGGAGGAACGGACGCTTTATTTGCTAAACTGCTCCAGAAAGTCCTAGTAACTGACACAGCAGTTTCCTCATTTTCTTAGTATATCACCCTGAGCTTGTAGACGAACTCTTAATCTATGTAATTTTGATAGAAATAAATAACAACAAATGGAAGAAGTCTGCGAGGAGGGAGATTCATAGGAAAATCTAGACTTGCTTTATTTAGTGTTTTTGCATTACAGTAAAGGCTGGGTGGAAGGGAATTACGGTTCTGGATCTGTAAGCTCACTCCGTCGTCAAATGGTACGGGTTCGAGTCCTGTTATTTTATTAACCGTCTAAACCATGTTGCGTCCGAATATATTAAGCATTGATAATTTAAAGTTGCGATTACTATTAGAAGGAATCCTACGTTTTTCTTAAAACTTATTATTTATATTCCATTGTCCATTGTGCTAAATAGCATGGATGTAGTCCCTGCAAGGGCATTTCATACCTAAATGAAGACAATTCCCTGGGTACACGAGGATGGAATTTTGGTGTCAATACTATTTACCGGGCTAAGTCCTGTGCATCCATATATTTTCAATGAAACCAACTGTTAGCAAACGTGATAGCTCTGAATGCGGACTAAATTTACAAAAACTACCAACATCGTTTTTAGGCCATGTAGCAGGCTCTTTATATGCTTGTATTGTTTGACCCTGGGTGTGCCATCATTAAATACCTCAGTTTTGAGGGAATGACTGAGCGTGGACTGGTGGCATGTTTGGGGGCGGGGACTCACTATGTACACAGTTTAAAGAGTGTGTGCAGTGGATTGACTGAAACTAGTACTCACTGACTCAAAGAAGTCATTATTAATACGTATTTGGTTGACAAAGCGAGCTCGCTTATTACGAACTGACACGTCGAACTGGGTTTTCACCACCATTTGCTGTGTATTATAGTCGAAATGCGAATGCGAAGTTTGGTTATAACGAACAACAATTTGTGATCTTGTTGATTCGGCACACACCGTATTTTACTGTACTTCGTGACAACATGTCTGACATGCGACGATGGGCTGTAAATGATGAATGAGTTTAGTTTTACTCCGCATTCAGCAGTATTCCAGCTATGTGGCRGCGGTCTGTAAATAATCGAATCTTGACCAGACAATCCAGTGATCAACAACATGAGCATCGATCTGCGCAACTGGGAACAGATGATGTGTGTCAACCAAGTCAGCGAGCCTGACAACCCAATCCCGTTAGTCACCTCTTACGACAAGCATGGGTTACTGAAGATCAATATTCTAACCCGAACCTTCACGGGTACGATACATGTACTGTTAGTAATGTAGTAGAGCAGTGACGATTGTTTAAACCTCAACATGTTGAATAACGTCAGCTGTGAGAATAACGGGTCTCCTCCGTGCGTGGGCTACAGGTAGCGGGTTAACGGGTAAGACGTCTGTAGCGTAGCGTGCTAAGGATGAACTAGGAATAGAAAGAAGAGTTCTAAGGACAGAAAAACTTAACGTAGTAGAGTAGTGAGTAAACACCATGATGTAACGTGCTAGTTTGCTTGATCCTAATGACACTGATTAATCTTTGCCCTAACCATCGTTGCTTGAGCGCGCTCGGTGCGCCTGGGTAAAATACAAACTTTGCAAGCACTTGAAAACATTTAATTGTAAAGAAATACCAGTGTGCAGATAAGTGGATATTTATGCTGCAGTTGAGTCTATGTACATTTTATACATTGGTCTGGTTGTATCGGAAATAAGTGTTACATTTGGTAATCATTGTACATTGTGATTCATCATTTATATTCTGGGGGAGCGTGGGGGTGTATCGCAGATTTTGTTAGAGAATTGTTTATGCTTTCACAAAGCATGTCTTTAAAGGAGACATGTCCAGCGAACAGTGACGTAGAGGATCTTTAAAACCTGAAATGAGTTATTTTATGTATATTTTTCTAATGCTATTTTGTTGTAAAACGGGTACATGTAGTCTGTTCTTGAGGCGCACGGCTGACAAGACATATAGAATAAGAACAGTTTACTGCAGAAATATATCCTTTGATATTGACAGAACCATGCTGTTTGTATGAAAATGATGTGTTTTTCAAACCTGTCTAGTGAATTTCTTAGAGATATAGAAACATGTACAAAGTATTATTGAAAGTCAACCGAAAATATTCTGGGACAAACACGGCAAAACTTGCCTCATTTGCTGTAGGGTTCACCACGTTTCGCGCATTATACAGACGCATTTTGATGTAAAAACTAAAGTTTCAGCTAATACAACGACATTATGTTTATCCCATATTTCACAGTTCGGTTCGGTTTGGTTCCAATTTCAAATTAACGTTGTCAAATATCCAGGTAACATTTCTTTTTAATACGTTGACTGACTCACACGAAGGCCTCCTAAATGTGTCACTTGTTTTCAGTCTATTGTTTTTATGCAATAAAAGACGGCATGTTTCCTCTTTGTTTTAGCAATGATGCGGGCATGTAGAACGGGAGAACAACCACCGTCCGGGCTATGGAAGTTTTCTGGTATGGTCTTGGAGATTGCCTTCTTCAAAGACGAGAAGGTGGCGGGAGGTGGCACCGACAGCGTGGGAGACTACTATATCTCGGGTACGTGGGGAGGTGCGGGTGTGAAGTTCGTCATCCACTACACAGGCAAATACGACGTCACCTACAACGGGAAATATGCTGACAGCAAGATCACAGGTACGTGTGTCAAGAGCCAAGGGGGTTCCAGTTCACCCTTTGAGTTGATATATTGTGGAAAGGATGCAAAGGTCACTCCGAAGCCTGGTCAGTGGTCAGGAAACCTCTGTCGAGCTGGAGACACTCAGATGTTCAGTATAGACTTTGAATTTGGAGATCCTCCGTACAAGTCGATAACTGGACGTGGTAAAGATGAGAATGGGAACTTCCGAATCAAAGGACGCCTTGAAGGACGAGGGATTCGTCTGATACGTCACAACGTCGTCTACTACGGCCTGATGAACGAATCGGGAACGGAGGTTGTTGGGATGTTCCTGGACTCTGGAGGATGCTGGGTGGAAGGACGATTCGTCCTGAAGATCGGCGGAGGCAGTGTTGTTCCTTCTGGAGGATCTTCTGATCAACCAACTAGTGGAGTCTGGTTCTGGTTCCTGAGTGGCCGCTCTGAGTATCGCTGCTACCTTCAGCTGATGTTTGTGACTGGGAAGGTGTTTGGTAATGGCAGAGACGAGACTGGATACTTCACCTTGACAGGGACATGGAGCGGACCCACAATCACCTTCACGAAGAGCACAACCTCGGTAACATACACCGGCACCATCACTCCAGGAGCCAACGTCATCAGTGGCCAAAACCCAGATGGTGGAACATTCGACATTGCCTTCTTCATGGAATTTGAACTCCCAGAATTCCCCTACCAGTTTCCAAACAAAGATGTTTCCAGTGGGCAGCAATGTGCCATCAAGCTGTTCCAGGAGATACAGATCTGGTTGTCAAGGAGACGCACGCTTATCAAAGAGTTCCGCATCCTTATCCAAAAGATTGAACAAGCACAATCCGGCAGCCTTTCTGTCCAGTTTCCAGGGGATATTGTGGACGTCAATGACCTCATAACCGTCGCGATTAGCCTATTGGCGTTGCTGAGTGGCGGTGGAGCTGCATCTGCTCTATTGCTGAGATTTGGCCGAAAGACTGACATGGTTTCCTTCACAAACGATGCATTTAAAGGCGCATCAAAGATCCTGGAAGCATACAAGTCAGCTGCGGACGCTGAGACGTTGAAGGACTTGGTCGAGGAGGATGTCATCTCCTCCAGAATCATTTACTATCTTATCGACACTCTCTGGGACATCTCTGGAGTACTGAACACCCAGTGCAAGGTTGACATATCAGTGAAGAGGATTGCGAAAGGTTTCCTGTTCCAAGCAGCTACAGGAATTGATATCATCAGTTTCGCCTTCCCTGATGAATATGCAGCTCCTCTGCTGACAGCTCCGGAGTTTGATCATGGAAAGTTAGGTGAAATAGAATCAGCTTTACTAGAATGTATTGGGAAAATCACCGAGATGAACAAAGACGCCACGGGCAGGGTTGGAGGATCTGTTGGAGTTGCAATCAAGCTAAAAGACATACAAGAAGCCCTGGAGGACCTGGATGATGCATCACCTTCTGTCTTCAGGAAATGCCTGGATAGATGCATCGTTGTTCTGGAACAGAAAATGGACATATACGTCTCTCTGCAAAAGAAGACCGAGACATATTTTGAAGAGCGGGAGACTATCAGCTCTAAATTGTCTGTGGAGACGGTGATAACTGTAGAGTTTATCAATGAAGTAATATCTGTCCTTAAAGACTTTAACCCACAATGGTGTCAAGCTGTGGAAGAAAAAGGCCTTCAAGAAGTATTTGCGTTAACCATGACCAAAGTTTTTCCCGCAATCAGACAGAAGACAAACATGATGATGAGCAGCTATCGGCCTGGTGGTTCGGACGCGCCAGTTGACATACTCGACATTGTTATTGTCGGTGAAGCAGCTGTAGGTCTACCTGCTTTCAAGAGAGATCTGTTGTTCCCTGTTCCAACTCTACAGGATGTTGTACTCTACCAACCATACGGCTCTACCATAAACCAATCAACAATACTTGGCATTGCGTCTGGCTCCATTAGACCAGGTTGCCGACAGACGTCATCCAGTGTCGACCTACCGCAATCCTGGAACTCCCTTCTTTCTGGACAAACTGAATTGATTCCATCAATCTACCTTGACCAGGCTGTTATTGACGAAGTCACATTCACTGAGCTTAAGGATCTTCTTCAGCAGTTCCCAGAGGATGTCCAGAGAAACCGCATCATCATCCCCTTCTTCACCTCCTCGGAAGCGGACTGTCTGCCCCCAGTTCCTCTCTGGTTGTTGACCTCGGCCTGCTCTGTGGCGGGGATGGTCAGCGGGGTCAATGTCCGCGTCCATCTCGCCACCAGCCTTACCGCCCCGGACCCCACCCCAGAATTACAGACGCTGTGTCAAAGCCAGTACAGCTTCGCCCAGACGGCCATGACCTGTGACGTCGCTCAGCTCCACCTCGAGGGCGTCAACACCAACTGGCTCAATCACTTCATGCAGAGTGAAACTCTTTCGAGCTTTTTCTCAAGTAAGTTGTACAGCACATGCTATTTAAAACTCGCTGACAAAAGAAACTTGGCACATTATTTTGTCTTGTGTCCATATTCTTTGGTGCTTTGTGATTTATTAATATATGTACAGACGTACGTATGTGCTAGCGTGCGTGTTTTTACTAGGCAAAATTTTATAATTTGCACTGTAATGCATTTTTAGGTTCAGTCTCTTTTGTCAGTGAGTATACTCTTCAGCTTCTATAACAATGCTTCATATGTTGAATTTTCGAAGCGTCCATTAAATACTCTGCAATACATACCTATCCAAAGGTATGTGTTGATGCATGGCAGTCTATTGCGTAATCGTACACGCATATTTCAACCAATCATAATTAACGACGATTCATTTTTTTGCATATAACAACATTTAGTAATATGTCTGTATATCACTACGCATCTTTCAGACATTTTACATGTTTATAACAGGCTCTACCACTCGCACAAGCAACATGTCGTTCGAAGGAGGCGTGATCCGGATAACAACTACTACAACGACGACCTATCAAGGGTAGATAACTCAACGGTAATGGGAGCATCAGCAACTGACAATCTCGTTCTAACCACGCTTATGGAACGCGTTAAATGGAATGCAATGCCTTTGTAACTTTAGACAGTTATGTTATGATACGTAGAAAATATGCCATTTATGCCTTGACTGAGAACGACCATTTAGTCTTCAAGTGGAGGATGCTGGGTTTTTTTGGTTTTTTGTCGTTGTTGTTTTTCTGAAGAGAAATGTACCTGGGCCCCGATTTTCGAAACTCTCTTAGCGCCAAGATCGTCGTAAGTGCCATACATTAACAATAACTTACGACTATCTTAGTGCTAAGAGAGCTTCGAAACTCTAGGCCCTAGAATAAGACATACTTCCTGGACATGTCCCGCAAATGGCCGGCTTTTTTTCTCTTTGAGAGTAGTTTTTGTTTCAATCCGTGACCGAAAACATATCCAACGTCCCCGGCTGACGCCAATGAGTGAGTGAGTAAGTTGTGTTTTACGCCGCTTTTAGCAATATTCCAGCAATATGTCTGCAGGGGACACCAGAAATGGGCGTGACACATTGTACCCATATGGGGAATCGAACCAGAGGCTTCGGCGTGACCAGAGAACGCTGTAATCATTCTGAAGCTGTAGAAATGGACCTTCAGAGACCTTTCCAAGATTAATTTGCGTGTCTCAAGCCTTTCCACAAGACAAGTTTTTACCCTTGCCATTCAAGCCTATATTTGCTTGCTAAGGTATGGGTATAGTCGTGTTTCACACGAACGACTTAACGCAGAGACTGGGATGCAGTGCTGTGTTTAGACGACTTCTGCTGAGCGTTTCATGTTGCCGCGATTTCCACGTTACTTGACGCTGTGTAATCTCAGAAAGCAGTTTACAGAGCGAAATGCGGCAGTACGCATCCTAATTTATCAGTTTGTACCTGTTAGGGATGACCGACCGGGTTGTCCCTTACGGCATACAACTTTGTGAAGGCATTGTATATCTGATTTGATATCGCATATTCATTGAAAGGGACATAGCTCGTGTTCTACACAGGATGGCGGCACGAAAACGAGGCTTGAAGTACCTAGGGTGAAAACGAGACTTCGATATAGACAAGTGGATTCACTTGCCGCTGGAAGATTTTATGATAATTAATCTAGCTGCATCCCTTCTCCAGAGTGTCTATGTGTTCCACCTCCAGTGTGTCAGTGAAGTCGATACTGTAAGGAAATAGTTTCATCAAGGTCAAGGTCGACAGAGAGACGTATTCACAATGGCAGCAACTTTCAGAATGAATCTGTAACGTTCAACTTGTTTTGTATTATTTACCGATGTTGGTTTACATGTAGTTATATGTTTACAAAATATTGCTTGTTTTCATATATACATCCAACTCAATGTAGATTTAGATTCACATTATACTGCTTTTGTTTAATGTATACTAGTAATTCTACTGAAATAAATATTGTAATACAATACCCTCAGTTTGTGTGTTTCTTGTACGCCCATCCACACGTAACTGTATATAAACTGACGCATAAAAAAAGAAAGTGCACACCTGGTGCTGTGGGATTATTGTTTTAAAAAACAACAACGTAAAGTCCCAAACATTGTTGTCGAAACACCACAGATATATTCTACAAGAGTTGTGCGTGGGGTTACACATATCGAGGTCATGCCTGCAGAGCGGTAGGCTGGGGGTTCGATTCTCGGCCGCTTCAGACCAACCCACTTTAAAGGTAGTACTTGTTGTTACCCTGGCTGGAGTTAAAATAATTAATTTATAAAACAAGGACTGGTTGACTCAGCATCAGTATACCGGGTCTGAGTTGGGTATTCATCTTAAAACTGCGACATGATGTGTCAGTGGGCTTGTACAAAGTATAGCGGCATTAGTCCACACGCACACGCACGCACACGCTCACGCACGCACCCACACACGCATTCGCATGCACGTCGTTATGTAAGTGCAATAATCTTGAACAAGACGTTAAACCTTACCAAACCTCACCTCACCTAACCTCACGTACGGGATGTCACGTGGAACGTCAGTTATATCGATACTGTATTATTATTACCACGAAACACAGAATATATTCGTATGACAAAGAATACAGACGTGTTGACATCCATCAAATTCATTGATGTGAGCGAGCTTTCTCTTTGCTCACGTTGCATTCCCGTCCCGACTTTGAAATCTGCATAGCTACTACTGCATGGCTAAGTGAACGCGTCAATTGATTCCTAATACAGTAGTGAGCAGGATCTCAGACGGTAAAAGAACTAGGTGTGGAATCAACAATCAAGAAAGAGATGGGATGTAATAAACAATTGTATTCCAAAATTAACTTGGTTTGGAAATTAATATACAATCACAACACATGTATTACAGTGGCAGTACAGGAAATGAAATATAAATGCAGGGATTATAGCAATAAAGACACTGATGGTAATATTCATCTCACTACAACGATGGTCTAGTTTCCACAACACAGGAGTATCCACGGTAAGAATTACCTCCACACAATTGCTGGTCTTCTTGTAACTTGAGATGTTTGGTGAGATGATATGCGAGAGTTAGCTTCCTTTATATACCATAGAGAAATATAGCACAAGTCTAAATATTCCTCACGATTGACCCTAACTGACTATACACGTATACAACTTTTGCCAATGTGGGCACCACTTGTCACTCACTCATAACCACCTAAGGAAAATGGATAAAATGTATTAAATGGATGCCTTAATAAACATCTACTGCTTTTATTAAAGGTTCACCATAGTTTATATAAATAAATTTGCCCTTCGACTCATATTGTTTCTGTGGTTGATACATACATACTAATGTCTTTCCTGGTGTTTATCTATGTCATACCAGACCTAGACTAATGTCTTTCATGGTGTTTTTCTATGTCATATCAGTCCATGACTAATGTTATCTCAGGTGTTTATCTTTGTCATATCAGTCCTGGACTAATGTCTTTCATGGTGTTTATCTATGTCATATCAGTCCTGGACTAATGTCTTTCCTGGTGTTTATCTATGTCATATCAATCATGGACTAATGTCCTTCCTGATGTTTATCTATGTCATACCAGACCTAGACTAATGTCTTTCATGGTGTTTTTCTGTGTCATATCAGTCCATGACTAATGTTATCTCAGGTGTTTATCTTTGTCATATCAGTCCTGGACTAATGTCTTTCATGGTGTTTATCTATGTCATATCAGTCCTGGACTAATGTCTTTCCTGGTGTTTATCTATGTCATATCAATCATGGACTAATGTCCTTCCTGATGTTTATCTATGTCATATCAATCCTGGACTAATGTCTTTCCTGGTGTTTATCTATGTCATATCAGTCCTGGACTAATGTCCTTCCTGATGTTTATCTATGTCATATCAATCATGGACTAGTGTCCTTCCTGATGTTTATCTATGTTATATCAATCCTGGACTAATGTCTTTCCTGGTCTTTATCTATGTCATATCAGTCCTGGACTAATGTCTTTCCTGGTGTTTATCTTTACCATATCAATCCTGGACTTATGTCTTTCCTGGTGTTCATCTTTGTCATATCAGTCCTGGACTAATGTCTTTCCTGGTGTCCATCTTTGTCATATCAGTCCTTGACTAATGTCTTTCCTGGTGTTTATCTTTGTCATATCA